>JBAWJX010000071.1:0-134545 GCA_037356095.1 Xylaria sp. Z21 | reverse complement strand
AAAATAATTTTAATTAAAATAAAATATAATAATTTTTTAAATAATATAATTTAATATATTATAAATAAACTAAAATTTATATTAAATTTATTTAAAACTATTTTTTTTAAATTTTTTTTAAAAAAATTTTATTTTATAAAAATAATATTAAAAAAAAAAAATTTTTATATATTTTAATATTAAAAAACTTTTAAATATAATATTAATTTTTTTTATTTTATATTTTAATATTAAAAAATTTTTAATTATATTATATAAATTTTTAATTATTTATTTTTAATTATTTTTATTAAAATATTATAGCTTTATAAAATTAAATTATTTTTAATATAAAAATTTAATATATTTAAAAAAATATATTTATTAAATAAATTATAATATTAATTTTTATTTTTAATTTATTTATTTTTTAATTATTTTTTAATATTATAATATTATTAAATATATTACTATATTAAAAAATTAATATAATTAATTAATTATTAATTAATTATTTAAAAAAGTTTATATTTAATATATTTTTTTAATTTTTATAATATTTTATATTAAAAAAACTAAAACAATTATTATTACTTTTTTTTTAAACTTTTAAAAGTTTTTTTTTATTTGCTATAATATTTTAAAAAAACGTATAAATTTAAACTATTAGTTTTAATATAAATAATAATAATTTATTTATTTATTAAAACAAAATTTATAAACGGCTAACTGCTTTAAATATATAAAACTCTTAATTATTAAATATACTACTACGCTAAAAGATTGGCGTGACTGGTCAATTATTGGTTAATTATTTAGGAGGGTTTATATTCAACAAGTACTTCCATACAAAAGCTCATAGTACTAGGGACATCTGTCCTACTTACTATGGTTGCTGCCCAGTAAAACTAACCTTGTCTTCGTACACTTGGCACGCTAACCCATAACTCGGCTCCCAGAAGGTATCGCCCCACAAGGTACTTACACCAAAAAACTCCCGCAAAGGCCACCAACTGGCTCAAGCGCTGCCCTGTCCGAAGCCTCCCAGACCCGCTGTACTTGACTAGGTAAGTCTTATACCCCTACACACCAAGTAGATTACTTGATCGGGATAACATAATACAGCCCCCGTTTTCTCCACAATTGCACTATCGCGAACCCTGTTCGCACCGATCAAACATATAACGCGCCACGCTGACTCTCCCTACTTATTATCACTGCCGAAACACCATCTTGTCACAATGAATCAACTCCAGCGAGATATTGTTCAAGCCAACCCTCTTGGTACACATCTCGACGCGGCACGCGCATCATTTAACGAAGTCACCAGAGGGTCTGACGACCTCGATACAGTCAGTGGTGAAGGTAAATGCAAACCATAACTCATGTCGAATTGGTCTGACGAGCATATATATAGTGCTTCGGAATCCGGCGCTTTGCCTTCTCCCCTTGCTCCGGGACCATCCTGTCTCTCGCCTCCTGCCTTCTCGAACGAGTCGCGGCAACCTCCGAGCTGATCTGCTCCGGCTAGAAGCCTCTCTAGAGTCCGGCGAACTCGATTTAAATCGCATCCGATCTCTTCTTGATGCAGTGCTCACGAATGCATCTGATACCGACATCTGGGAACAAGTCTACTATGCCGTAACCGAATCCACCCCTCCACGAAAGCCCGTTTCCTCCTTCGCACAAACACCGTCGGTGTACAAAACCAGCAGCATGGTGAATTCCTCTGAATTACGCATCAATACAGACAAGATACTCAGAGATGAACTAGGAGGTGCTATGTACGCCGATATTCCGAATTTCCATGAAGCTTTTTTCGGTAATATTCCAAACCTTGAGAGAGCATCTACAGAGATCTTCCAGAAATGTTTTGATGAGACACCACCATGCTTTCAAGGAGGCAGCTGGACTGGGTGGCCAGAGGATGCTAACCAGGGCGATGTTCTTGCCTGGTTGGCAGACTGGTGTAACCGAATCACCCAATGGGCAGAGGACTATAGACCGAGAACGGCGCGGAGGCCGTTGGCTCAACCCGACAAACCAATCGATGGCTCGGTCGCGAAGCGTAAGCTAGACGTTGGCTTCGTGGACGACCCGAAGGCGAATAAGGACTCCAAGTATGATTGGTCACATATTTTAATACCTGGGGAGCTGAAACGTAATCCTCAGGAAGACACGGGGTCTAAAGCGTGGCTTGATTTAGGGAGATATATAAAAGAAGTATTTACAGGGCAACCCACTCGCCGCTTTGTTTTAGCTTTTACCTTGTGTGGGCGTTGGATGCGGCTTTGGGAGTTCGACCGGCTCGGCGCTATTGGATCTGCCAAATTCGATATTCATAACGAGGGGCGGCTGTTTGTATTAACTATCCTTGGTTTTCTTTGGATAGATGATCAATCGCTCGGCTTTGATCCTACTGTGATGAACTCACATTGCCAGCAATACATTGATATTGAACGAGATGGTACGACAGAGCGCCTTATAATCGATAGGGTCATGAAGCGGACAACAGGCGTGGTAGGCCGTGCGACTACCTGCTGGAAAGCGCACCCCGAAGGAGACAAGACGATGTCGCTTGTTATTAAGGACTCATGGCAGTTTCCAGAACGTGGGGATGAAGGCGAATTGCTTAAAGAAGCGACAGAACAAAAAGTGAAAAATGTCGCGCGGTATTACTCCCACGCGGTGGTTTGTATCGGAGACAACAATGACGATATTCAGGGCAATGTCCGTAAAGGACTAGATGTCACAAAAGCCAGCAACTATGGCCAAGAGCGCTCGGCCCGTTCTTCTCAATTGCCGAAACGCTCAGCCAGTCAGATTGGCGCCCCGCTCCCGCCCAGCAAACGGTCGTCTCGTTCAGGTTCGGCTTCTCCCACAAAGCCTAGCAGTCAACCCCTCCCAAATCGATTTCATCGACGCGTTATTTTACGCGATTACGGGGTCCCTATTTACGAGGCAAGTTCTCCGGTAGCCTTACTTAAGGCGCTAGAAGGGTGTATCGAAGGGCATGAGTCTTTATACAAGGCTGGTATTCTTCATCGGGATATTTCGATCAACAATCTTATGATTAATGAGGACAACGGGAACCCTTCTTGGCCTTCGTTTTTAATTGATCTAGACCTCGCAATTAAGGTTGATCGACAAGAGGCATCCGGTGCCAAAGAGAAGACCGGCACAAGGGCTTTCATGGCAATCGGAGTCCTCTCTAGTGACGACCACTCTTTTATGGATGACCTTGAGTCGTTTTATTGGGTTCTTCTTTGGGTCTGCGTCCACTACGACGGGAAGGGCAAGGGCCGAAAAGTTGATGCTTTCGACGACTGGAATTCGGTAGACACGAGGGTACTAATCCAACGGAAGCAGGGAATACTTTCCAAGAAGGTCTTCGTCGACACCGTAGCAACAGACTTTACTAGGCACTATGAGTCGTTAATCCCTTGCGTCATCAAGTTGTGCGAGGTAGTATTTCCTAACGGCGAAAGTTGGGAGAAGGAAGATTTAACGCTATATAAAAAAATGAGAGATATTCTTAGCGAGGCCCAAGCTAGTCTATCGGAAGCAGCAGCAGCAGCAGCAGCAGCAGCAGATGAATACAATTAAGTTTACGGTTGTCTCCTTATCACATTATTGTTAGAGAGGAACGAGTAAAAGTTTAGGCATCCAGGTATAGCAACCTAACAGACCACCTTTCAGGCTAAATCAATGCCTAGCTCTTGTACGAGAGCAGTTTTCAGGGTATAGGAAGTTCAAGCTTTATTTCCTATCAGGCCGAAAGACGAGATGTATATACCTAGAACATGGAAGCAGACCTACAAAGGACCGGTCACGGCTAGAAAATGCACATAGGCTTAGGCCCAGGCGATAATAGGTTGAAGGGCAGTATAAGAACGGCATAGAATGACGATTATATGTGGAATCTCAAGGGCAGTGTATAAGCTGTTCGCACTACTAAGATATTATATTTCCCTCAAAGCTTTTCGATATAGACAACTCTAGTGTGTAACAATCGGCCGCAGCTTGATTCGATAGTGAATATTGGAGTACGTGTTCTAACGACAACGCTGGCACGGACGAGAAGACTGGTGCGCCATCCGGCTCTTGTCCATCCAAATCGCAAGCATTGGGATTAGCACTATCGCTATGTTGTTCGTTGACTTCTCAGTTCACTCGCAATAAGCGACAGCGGCCGTCCACTCAGTGAACGAGGTGTATTGCGACCTTTCGACGAAAACTATGATGGGACGTACTAGCTCGTCAACTTCTGGGGCCGGAGCATCTCGCGATGTATAGCATTGTAGAAGGGCATGTAGACCTTGTTGCTGGACTTGTATAGCAGCAACTAGACGACTAAGGACTTCTGCTCCGTCAACACGGCGGGATCGTAAAGAGGCGGTAATATTCTCCCCTTCCCGGTGAAAGTTGATCTAGGTTTGCTGCGCGTTGGCGGCTTCGGGGACTTCGGGGTTGGGGGCGAGCATTGCTGCGCACTCGACGTCAACATTGTAGTTTATCAAAACTTGATCTATAGCCTGGAGCTCGGTACGAGTGGCGGAGCTGATCCCGGAAACATGGGAAGGGGTCTGGATCGTGCACGCGTATAATTGTTGGTTCGTAATGTGGGAGACCAGTATTGCCGGCATAAGGCACGGGCTCCAGGTAGGTTAGTGTTTCCTAGCAGCTTCAATAATAAGGATCTCCTAAATCCGTGCAGGCGCTGCGCAAGGGACTCGGACGATTGGGGCACCTAGGTCACAACAGATGGTCTGGCAGCTCCCACGTATGATCCAAGGGCTATGTTCGATTCTGAAGCAAAAGGCCCCGTGAACTCTCGCTCGAGAGGGCTACAAAGTAAATATCGTCGTTCTCCTAGAGAGCCCTGCTCATTTGGTGGTATGCAGTAAATAGCAACGAATTTATAATACGTCTCTCGTCACTATTACTATTTATGAATGAGTATAATAAAAATATGCGTGCAGGTATAATCGACGTCTCCCCCTCTCCTCCCTCTTCCTCCGCCACCACCGCCACCACCGTCACCACCTCCTCCTCCAAGAGGTCCCGGCAGAGGTCAACGTGGTGGTCAACTTAGTAGTCAACGCGCAGTTTTCGTCTGGCGCCGTCGTTACGATCCCGATTCTGAGCCTAATACGGACGATTCCTCCGGGCCTTTCAGGCCATAGGGACCAGGGAAGTCAAAAAGGCAGCGCGGGAAACGTAGAAGACATCATTATTGATATCCTATCTATCCAGTCTTTGAAACTCCGAATTTTTTGTAAACACAAGGTCATAAATGAAGAGCGTCGGTTTGCCTAGAGTTTTGGTGTTGTTGAGGGCCATTAGCAATTATTGACAACATTCATCGCGATGGTATCTTTTATTTACGCGGTATCACATCTGCGAATGCGGTCCTTGATAGATGCTTTGTGCCCGGGACGACTCGAGCCAGCCATATGGAAAATGTTGGTTGTCAATCCGTCTGTACCGCTACGTGTGCTTGGATCTCCGTGAACGAGACACGGGTCTAGGCATAGACCAGGAGGATGAGAGCAGCACGGCAAGTAGAACACATAGAGCAGACCAAGTATCGAAGATGGATTTTACCTACGTGGACTGTATAAAATAAAATAGCTTAGTTACGACGGACTCTCCGCCACACGGGGCAGTATATACTAACCGGTTCATAACCCTATCATTGGAAACCATCACTTCCTAGTCAAAGCTAGTCTGCACATCCATCTCCTCTAGTCTGAAATATAGTCGAGGCCGTGTTCTGTACTCGAAGTCACGGCTTATGAGGACTCATATGTCGTATTCCCTAACTCGCGAACCCCAACGAGCTTCTACTAAGGCAAACATCCAGCTACCTAATGAAGATCACTGAAGCCTCGTTGAGTACGCAGCAACAGCCATCCTAACATAGGCTCCTATACTATCGGTGCGGAAATGACCGTAAGATGGTTACTAGGGTCATTTTAGCGTATCGCGACGTGCCCGACCACTCAACATATTCTTACCATAGCGCGAATAAATCAAGTAATCTAGATGGTATTTAGCCATTCAATCGATCAAGTTAGGTATCTAGTTAGAATCAAGTACCTAAGCATTATTAAACGAGCCGAGTCCCATAGTGTATGCTCTAGGTATCTCATCGGCACAACCAGTCTCTATCTAATGCGTCTGATCTGCAAATTTCGTAGTAGACCGGCCAAAATAGACGTCGCCAAGTAACTATTCATTGAATCATCTCTTCACGACCCTCTCACGTCGTTTTCATATGCTTTTTCTGTATTATAATATGAATTCAGCGTGAACGCATTGATATCATGTTCTTAATGAGGCGCCCTTTGCTGGTTTCTCGTCTTCCAGTCATGGACTGCGCTCGCTGATATGTTCTTGGCCTGGATCTAAAGAGAGTATTAGCAGATGGTAAGTCTTCGTAACGACAATAACCGAATCAGAACTATTAACGCCTTCTCGAAAAGGCTCGAACGTTTTCGCTCCTGTTAATCTTATTTGTCCCGAAAATCGGGACAGTGTGTGCCTTATTCTACCATTGAGTGGCGAGTGGCAAGAAACGGAAGTTTACTTACCCAAGACGCGGGCCACTGTAAGATTGGAGAAATTAGCAAGCTTCCCATGATTGGGCCCCCGGTTTCCAAAAATTGAAACTTCTCAGTGAGTAGTACTCCTTGAACTACTAGGTACTTTTGTTTATAACAAAAATGGCAAGAGGAAGACTTACCTTTACTCCAGTCCGCGGATTTCGCCCCTCCCACTCAACTAGATAGAGCCCACCAGGGACCTCGTTGATAATCCCACTTACTTGGTGCCAACCTCTGCGTGTGGCTATCGACTGAGGGTCATTCGAGGTGCTCTGAGAATTGCCGTTGCCGAGGGTGCTCCCAGTCGGGGATGTCGAGGTAAGGATTTGCTGTTGAACATCACCCGCAGGCGAGGTTGGATTACCGCTCGGCTCTGGCCGCGAAATAAAATGCGAAGGCGATCTAGGTATTGGGGGCTTTGATGGAGGAGCCTCATGTGTTATCACGGGGGATGGTTCCCGAGCCAGTTTCTTCCGAGGTCGCAAGGTTCGCAATGACACAGATGTCGTGGCTATGAATGGGCTCAGGGGGGTTGTAATAGATGATGCTGACGGTACAGATGATGCAGGCGACGTGTGAGCGAATCGCGATGGGGTTCTCGCGTTATCACCTATTTCTGGAGGAGTTAAAGATGTATCCGAACCGGGTGCTGGTGAAGAGTGCGGCGATAAATTGACAATTTCGCTGTCTCCATCTGAGCTTTGCGGGGAGTCCTCAACAGTCTTCAACTTAAGGTCCATGCCAGAATTTATTGCATTTGGTGTCGAATTAACAGATATATCCCCTTGTATCATTCCACGACTCTCGCGCACGGCACGACGAAGAGAACTCCGCTGGGGCATTGTAGGCATAGCCTTCCATTCTGCACCTAAAGAGAGTTGCCTGTTTCTGCGAGAATTTCTCTCGTCATCGGCTCGATCCCACACCTCAACTTTCGACCTCTCAGTAGTTGCTAGGCATAACTCTAAGGATGGTGCTAGCATTGGCTCAGGAGAGTCTGCCCGTGGAACTGGATGCTCGTAGCGAGCGTCTGCCACCTTAAGACTTTCGCGGACAGCTCTCCTGAGAGAGTTGCGCTGGGATTTCAGCTCTAAAACCGAGGGGCGAGAGAGTTTCGATGAGCGAGTGGTAGTAATCTCGGCCTTAGTCGTATGACGAACGTCTTGGGCTCGACACTTAGGTTGGTGCGCGGAGACGTGCAGTTTAGCTTGTGCTATCTTCGGTGGATCTACAGGCGTGATGGAAGATACCGATGATTTCCTCAGGCCTGCCGGTGATGGCGTCCTGAGCTGAATGGATCGCTTGGACAGCTCGAGACTTTCACGTATGGCGCGGCGTAAGGAACTTCGTTGCGGCGAGGCCACTTGGTGGGCTCGGGGATGGCGCGTGAGGCCGTTTTTATCATAGGCGATTTCCCTCGCGGCAGCCGATCTGCCTTTTCGGCGAGATAACCTGTGGTTGTATGGTGTCTGGGCCTGTACCTTAGCTACTACTCGCAAGCCTGAACTTGATCTAGTGCATCTTCGTCTCAGCAGATACGGCCTCGCACTATTCTCCCCGCATCGTGTTGGGGCCATTACGGTAGATTCTGCGGGCAAGTATAGCAGCGTGTTTCTAGTGCCATTAGATACTCAATGCCTGAATTAGAATCACGTCGTGATAGAGCGACAGGCCTAGACGACGTATGGATCAGAGACCGCAGCTGTCGGGTGTCGAATGTGGCCAGAATAGGACCAGAAAGTCAAGCATTAATGAGAATAGACAGAGAGAGAGAAAGAAAGGTGTACAGGCAAGGCCGTCGTGGGGGGGAGGGGGAAAGGGAACTGCCAAATTGATGGGCCGGGCTGAGCTGGAGACATAGGATGGCAGAGAGTGAGGTGAAGGTAAAGCAAGGTGAGATGAGATGAGATAAGATACCTACCTGTAAGTACCTACCTACCTACCTACCTAATGCTCGTACTCTCCCTCGGCCGAGCATGACACGGCGTGTGTAGGTAGGTTCGGTTTTGCACCGGTGAACTTTAATGCCGCCTGCTCCTACTGCTCTCGTTGCTGCTACGGCTGCTCTTTAGTCTTCTTCCGAGAGACTACGTAGGCACGGGAAGGCCCGCTATCAGGTGCCTATTTCCACTCCACCCATCTTCTATTTACCTACCCAACCTGAACTTGCCTACACGCATCTCCTGTCGCCTGTAGACACCTTACATATATATCCATTATGTACCTGTACAGGTACCTACTTGCATACCTAGGTACATATGTGCAAGTCAGTGTCTGCAGAAAAATCTCAGCCGAGGCGAGCCTAGGAGTGTGCGCTACCGGTGACGGTTGCCATATACATACGTCCCTGATGCCGTTTTGCGCTTTAGTGTCGACCGATCTCTGTGGCCTGCTTTAGAAGAAAAACCCAAGGGCAAGAAGGGGAGGCGGAGGCGGAGGCGGTGGAAAGGCGGAATTGAAATTACTGCAAGGCAGATTACAGTCAAAGGAAATGTGAAGACACTTCATTGTTTGTTTACTGTTCTTGTTGTTTTTATATCCCGACATATTTCGGCCTAACCTTCGTTTGGGGAAACGCTGGGCTGAGACATGGATGTTTCCCTCTCAGCATCCCCCCCTGCTCCGATAATGCACCGCTGAAGCCATTATCAAAGCCATTATCATGCCTTGGGCACATTAATTGTCTTGTGGATAGCTCTCTCGACCATGCATACCTATCATCCTCTGGAACTCTTATACGCATCTCTCTCCAGGTATTACTCCGTCATGACCTTGCCTCCGTATTGTTCATTACTTCGTACGTTCTTGCTTCCATAATAGCGAGGTATAGTAGACAGCTGGCAAGGCCTTGGCCTAGAATGTCTCTTGGTCATCCAGTGCCTCCCCCTCTGCAGGGATCTCGAAGCCCTCCTCGGTCGAGTATAATATCGCCTGGATCTGCTTGATGAGGCCATCCTCCTGTTTCTCGAGCTCCGGGTCTTCCTCGACGGCCTGCTGGATCAACAACTCGATGTCTCGTAACTTGCTGAAATAGAAATCCCTCTCACGCTCTAGGCCCATCACCGTCTCCTTGAGCGTGGCATTCTCCTGGAGGAGAGCCGCCGACGCCGCACCGCCACCCGCGCCGGATTTGACGCCTAGGCGAGGGCCGGTGGTTGGAGTTGTGCCACCTCTCCTAGCCGCGGCCGCACTGCCCGTCGTCGCCCGAGCGCCAGGCCCCGTGGGAGGGAGAGTGCCTCCTTTCCTTCGCGCGACGGCATCGTAATCTCCACCGGGGAAGTATTGGTCCCAGAACTTCTTGGTCCACTGCAGAAACTCGAGGTTATCCTGCATCTTGCACTTGGTGAGCGCCTCGACGGGGATAGGCTTGTCGATATGGTGCTTAGTGAAAGTATCTATAACGAGCATAGCCGTTAGCATTAGGGGTATGGCTCAAGGGTCGACGTCCGAGAGAGGGGCCGCTGAGGGTTAGGTTGGCTGACTTTGTAGGACCTTGAAATTCTGAACATAGGCCCATTCTCCGTTCACATTGAATTTGACTCGCGACATGGGTACATCGAGGAAGATGCTATCGAAAACCTGACACAAGGCCGCACTACATCGTAGGCACAGCGAGGTTAGCTAGCTCCCTATTTAAAATGCCTTCAACCCAGGGAGACAAGGGGGGAGGGGAAGAGGCTGGGCTCCTGAAGCTGAAAAGCCAGCATAGCGCGGTATATGAAATGCTCGATAAATAACTGCAATAGGAGACCGAGGGAATAAAGAGAGATGGCGAAGGTTGGAAGGTATTCATTCGAATTTCCGCGATGTTGGCGCTGTCTCGTGGCGGGGGAGGGGTAATGAAAATAAATAAGCCAGGGGGTTCGCGATGATGTTTTTTGGGGGGAGTTTGCCTGATCTACTTTTTTTATATTGTAGTTTGGACTTACCCAGTACCGCATTGTTCGACTTTAGTTATATTAAGCTGTAGAAGGCTATTGAGCCAAGCTACAAGCTCCTGTCTGCACAGCACGAAACAAGGCGATTGTTAGTTGTTGTTGGTATTGCGCGTGTTGTGTGCAAGGCACTGGCTGATCCAGCACTCACCGTGATTCACCCATGTTGGTTTTCTTCTTGTCTTGCTTCTCGGCTGCAGGTCGAAGGTCCAAGGAACAGGCTATGCCACAAACAAAAGAATGGCACGGTGAGTAGAGGCACCTACGTAAAGGGTGCTGTAGATGCTGGGGAGTACGGTGGAGGGGACGCGACTGGAGGCTTGAAATATAATTGCCAGGGCAGCAGGAGGAAGAATGGGAGATGTTGTCTTGATAGAGAGGTATTGATTAGTAGGTGGACGGGATGGTTTGCTGACTGGGGATCGGGAGTTTTGTTTGGTACAACCTCTAACTAAAAACTCGCTATTTCATCACCCAACCAACCACTGTGAGCAACGCTGCACAGTACTGCGCAGTACTGTAAACACTACCTTCCCAGGCAGGTACATGCAGCACCAAAATCTACCTATGCAGATTGATACATTCTGCATGTGCAGGCTACCTACATATGTAGGTAAGTAGCTTGTAGTTACATGTAACTAACCAGATCTTGGTTTCCCGGAGAGTTCCAAGGTTGTTCGTGAACACCCCTCTAATTGCCTACTCCAGAATATCCATCAGTTTAAGCCGTAGAAAACTGGGTTAGATGTACGCATATGTAAGGTCTAGGTACTTGCCCAGCCCGACATTGGTCTGGATGCCGCCTCACTGATGTCACTTATCTCCAAGTCCTGCCTCACCACCACCTACATATTCCAAACCTCATATATAAGTTACAATCAGAGCTGATTCACCCTGATCCAATGTGCCCAAAGGCCCTAGATCCTTCAAATTTTCTCATTCCTCTACTATCTTCCTCCTTCCAACTAGTTTGGGCCAAAAGATAGCAGTGCCTCCCTATTTTACCTACCTTACCTACCTAGAGTCAATATAGCAATATATACATACTTTCATAGATTTTATCCTCTTTCTTGACATCCAGTTGAGACTCGCCGTTGCCAATGCACATCCTTACGGCTCGCTACTCCACAGCCGAGCTACTCTAACCCTTGAAGTAAACTTTACCGCGTCACCCCGTATCCAAAGAGGTCCCGGTATCTCCAACCACCCTGGCGCCACCCCGCTACTTCTTCCAGCGTTCGCGGCCCCATCACCGACTGAGCCTTGTCCGGCTCCTCTTCCCACAGGGCCTGCGTGACCGATACCGAGAGCGCCTCATCGGCTTCCACCTCGACACCCTACCGTACTACAAACATCGCTTTCAGAGCCGAATCTACAGATATATCCTCGAGCGCCAGCGCCGTCGCCAAGAGCAGTCGCGGCTTGTCGATCACGCCTGGCGGCTGCTTCTAGGTCGGCCCGCCGCAAAAAACGTAAAGCATGGGACCACGGCGCGGGTCGGGAACATGACGTCGATGTCGGGGCTCGGCCTCGGGAGCGGGAACTATGGCGTCGACGGCGGCCGCGAGAGAGGCGCAAGGAGGAGGAAGCTGGCCGCCATGGCCGGTAGCGTCTACAGGGCCGGCGCCGTAGCCGTGAATGAGATCAAGGAGTCGTACAACCAGACGAGGTCGAGCGAGATCGACTCTCCTGAGATGTCCAAGATCACCATCCCGGGGTCCTTTCCCGATGTCGCCATTGTCACCAAGGGGAATGAGCAGATGGTCTTGTTTCCCTCCTATGCCAAACGGCATGTTAGGGAGAAGCCGAGGCAATTCGCCGGTCCCGCGGGGCCGCCACACCCCTCGAGCATGGGCATGAATGAGCAGGAGTACTGGCGTCAAGAATGGGCTCGGTACGAAGACGAAAAGGCCATCGTCGACGTGGACGTGCGAGGTTGGATATACAATCCTCATAGGGGACCTATGACGCGGCGCAATCGAGTCCTTATCGGGCTTGCGAGGCAGCTAAGTGGCATCCCAGTTCCCAGGCTGCAGCAGAGCGAAAATGCGGCGAACACCAGTCCAACCTTTTCCAGCGTACATCAGCAACACGAAGAGGAACGGGAAAGAGAGAGTATCGCACGCGAAGCCCAAGAAATTGAACGTAGGGGACGTGCCGAGGAAGAAGCTGCGCAGCAGGGGGATTACAGCGAACCACCCAAGGACGAGTCTTCCGAGGATGAAGGCGACAGACGCAGACATCATTCAAGCAGGAGTCCCACGCCCCGCGCCAGGCAAGCCTCGCCTGCATTGCCTGCACCGCCTGCGAGGACGAATACGTTCGGGAACTCCGCCCTGAGTGAGATGGAATTAGCCGCCGCGAATGCGAACCTGATGGCACGAATTGGACCATTCCTGACAACTCCATTAGTTGACATGCCGATCACACTCTTCTTCTACAACGGCGAGCAATCTCAATCACGCACTGTAATGACCGACGATTCCGGTCACTTCATTATTAGGGCAGCTCTCGATTTTATACCAACCCACGTTCGAGTCTTAGCAAACGAAGACATTTCCTGTACGGAAACAATACGTCTTATTGAGCCCCGAGGTGTTAGCCTAATCAGCGATATTGACGACACTATCAAGCGCTCAAATATATCCCTCGGGGCCAAGGAAATTTTCCGGAATACCTTTGTGCGGGAGCTCAGAGATTTAACCGTCGACGGTGTTCAGGATTGGTACAACAATCTGCACGACATGGGCGTAAGGATACACTACTGCTCCAATAGTCCGTGGCAACTCTACCCGGTGCTCGCTACCTTCTTTAAGCTTGCTGGTCTACCGCTCGGTTCATTGCACTTGAAACGATACACCGGCATGCTGCAAGGCATATTTGAACCTGTGGCAGAACGGAAAAAGGGCACCTTAGAGAAGATCATGAATGACTTTCCAGAGAGGAAGTTTCTCCTCGTAGGAGATAGCGGTGAGGCTGATCTGGAGGTATACACTGAGCTAGCCGTCGCCAATCCCGGCCGGATTAAGGGGATTTTCATTCGAGACGTCACCACGCCCGAGCAACCAGGATATTTCGATGCGGCCTACGATGCCGGGGAAAGCCGCAATGTCCCTATAGCTACACCGAACCGCCGGGATCAGAAGTCCAGAAGCAGTTCAAATAGCCTACAGGGCAAGCCAGCTCTGCCTCCTCGCAGCGCAACAATGCCCAAGAGTGCGGCCCCGACAACTGGTGACTTGATAGATCTCTCAGATGACCCAAAACCAGCATACTCGACTAGATCGGGAAGCACGGTGACGAGCGCCGAGCAAACACCGAGGCAAGGGTCGCAGGCCTCGAGCCCACAAGGCCGCAAGCCTCCTCCTAAGCCGGCGAAGCCCTCGGCCCTGCAGAGCACTGCGGCAGTCCCAACCTTGTCCACGAAGGATGCCGGCCCCAACGGCCGAAAGACTTCTCCAGCGCCACCCCTTCCCCGGCGGTCATTTCCAGGTTCAGAGTCGTCTACCAAGTCCCTACCTCTTCACCCCTTGTCTCAAATCCATAATTCCTCTGAGCAGACTCCTGAGCTCCCCTCCAACAGCATCTCAAGCCGTCCCACCGAGTATTCAAGAACAAACACCGAGCTACTTCCACCGCCACCTCCACCTCCACGCCGCCGGTGCACGCCATCCAGCATCCCGGGTGCAGGCCCACACCCCATACCCAGCAGACGTCGAACAGGGGACTCGGACGTCGACCCCGGCCCTCTGTCTAGCGGGATAGTAAGAAGTAGCACAAACAGCAGCACCGGAACCACGACGCCGCCGAGCGGCGGGGGAGGGAGCCCGAACCAGGGGCCTCTGAACAAGAAGCTAGAGCTCTGGCGCCGCCGGCTCGAACGCGCGCAAGACACGCTCTCGCAGCATGGCGTGCCGTTGTACACGTGGCGACGTGGCGAGGACGTCGTCGCCGAGGCAATAGGTATCGTGCGTGAGGCGATGAGGGAGTTGGGATTCGAGGAACGCGGACCGTAGGTAAACGTAGTAAACGAGGGGCAAAAATAAGGACAAATAAAGGAGTAACTACATGGGATAGGACTGGACAGGGTTATATACGGGAGGGATTGATTCTACTCTACTCTAGTCTACCCAGCTCGAGCTGGGTACTTTACTCGGCCAGTGCTTGCGTGACATACCCTACTTACTTACTTGGTACATACAATACATGACGAATACAATATACACACTATCGCGTCACTCGCGAGCCCATTTCAAGAATCCAAGCTTCTCACTTGACGGCACCATTTGGCGATCTCTGTTACGTCGATCTTAGTAATTATCTCCAGCATCCCCGCTCCTGTTCTTAGATCTCGTAGTCGCTATCGCATTCGCTAAGTCTATGTAGCCCGCGCGATATATGTGTAGATAGATGGATCAGGTGCATCAATCGCGTAGGAAATACGCCTCACATCCATATAGCCCCTTTACTTATTCTGGCCTCCTCCTCCTCCCGCCGGCCTTCCTCGGCTTGCCACCCGCAGGGACTTTCGCCTTCGCCTTCGCGCCAAGGACGTTCTTCTTAGCCTTATCTTTCGACTTGCTGCTCTTATCCTTCTTAAAATTCAGCACCGCACCCTTGCCAGCCCGTTCAGCGGCGCCCTTCTTCCACACCCTCTCGCCCTTCCCATCGGCCTCTTCCTTCCGGAGGGCGCGGGCATCGAGCTTCTTTTTATCCTTACCGCTCAGCTTCCCGCCGCCTTTCTTCTTAAGCGCCTCGCGGAAGCCGTTGAGCTCTGCGCGGCCGGCCTCTTTCGCGGCCTTCTTGTCGGCCTGGGTCTCGAACCACGTGCGCTTGGGGCGGGCCTTGATCTCGTCCTCGTGGCGCACCATGTTCTCGCCCTTGCGGATCTGCATCTCAGCCTGCGCCAGCTGGCGCTCCTCCTTCTCCTCGCGCTCGATGGCCACGATCTCGTCTTCCAGTGCCTCGATGCGCTCGTGCCACCCGTCTGCGTCCGCGGGCTCGATGATGAGACTGCTGATCTTCGCCCCCTGTGACTTGCCCGCTTTTACGACCGCCTTGACGACCTTGCGGTCGGGCTCTGCCGCGAGCGTAATGGCGACGCCCGAGCGGCCTGCTCTGGCTGTACGTCCGACACGATGCACGTAGATTTCAAGGGTCTGGGGACCCTCGTAGTTGATGACGGTGTCGATGCCCTTGATGTCGAGACCACGCGAGGCCAAGTCGGTTGCTAAGAGGAAGTTGACTTTGCCATCTCGGAAAGCTTCGACGCTTGCAATACGCTGTGTACGGGTTAGCCAGGTAGGTGGGTATGTATAACGCAAGGCCAGCCGTATAAGCTATACAATAAAGAGAATTAAACATACCTGGCTCTGGTTCATACTACCGTGAAGCTCAGCACAAGACAGGTTGAATAGGGCGAAGATAATCCGCGCCCTATGCGCGTCCTTCTTCTGCCGGAAGAAAATGATGACGCGCTCCGTATGCATCGTCTTGCAAATATGAATGAGGTAGCCCATGCGCTTCTCTTCTCTCCCGGGTCGCAACCGAACGAACTTCTGCTCGAGCTTGTCAACCGTCTTTTTCTGCGAATCCACCATGACTCGCATGGGTTTGCTCAACCCTACGCGGATAAGGCGGTCGACGGAGGATGTCATAGTAGCGGAGAAAAGCATGGTCTGTCGTGACTTCGGCAGCGTAGTTAAGATCTCGTTCAATTCGTCGGCGAACCCATCTTCCAGCATGCGATCGGCCTCGTCGAGGACGAGGATCTCGATGGTGTCTGTAGCAAAGCTGGCTGAATTGCGCATATGGTCGATGAATCGTCCAGGGGTAGCGATGATGACGTCGGGTCTCAGGCGTAGCTCCGCTTCCTGCACCTTCAGACTCAGACCACCAACAGCTAGACAAAACTTGATGTCTGTGTGGCTGGCCAGCTTGGTGGCGACAGAATGACACTGGATGGCCAGTTCGCGCGTCGGCGCTAAGATGACGACTCGACTGGTAGGTATCTTATTCGGCCTGTAGAGTAACCGTTCGAGAATGGGCACTACGAATGCAGCTGTCTTTCCCGAACCCGTTACGGCACCACCGACCAAGTCCCTACCTTCCAATGCAAGAGGTATCGTCTTGGCCTGGATGGGGGTAGGGGTGTTGAAGCCAACGGCATTGAGACCTCGGAGTATAGGACGGGAAAGTGACATGGTTTGGAAGGATGATTTCCCACTCGGCTTTCCCGATGTCTTCTTGTCTTCGGGAGCAAAAAATGCTTCTCTTTTAGCAGCCTCTTCAGGATCTTCTTCGTCATCTGTCGCATCTGATTGGTCCATGTCGTCGGGGTGATCGACAGGAGTCGCAACGGAATCATCGTCCGAGGCAGCATCGTCATCCTCCTCCCTTTCTTCTTCTTCTTCCTCTTCTCCATCCTCACCAGCAGCTCCATCTCCTAACTCGTCGTCTGAAGCGGCGCCCATACCGAAACCATCTTCGGCTAGCACCTCATCATCGTCGTCGTCAAGATCGATGTCTTCGGCTTCCTCCTCGTCCTCATCCTCGTCCTCTTCTTCTGCTTCATCCTCGTCTTCCAATTCGCCGTACTTCTCCACCAGCTCAGGGTTGGGGTCTGTGGCCTTCTTCTTCTCGCTTCTCCGCCTCCGGACGATCTCGTCGACGTCGACCATTTTCTTCTGTGCTGCGCCATTCATAGCTTTGCGGGCGCCTTCGAAGCCCCAGCCCTCAAAGTCCTCGGCCCTGAAGTCTGTGGTCTTGTCCTCGACGAACTCGAAGTCAGAGTCCATAGCGCCATCGTCCTCCTCTTTCTTTCCCCAGATGCTATCCTCGTTGACGTCGCCATCGCCATCGGCCGAGGCGCCCTTCCTGGACTTCTTGGACTTTTTTGGGGGGGGATTCGGCTCGATTATTTCGTCGTCAGGAATATCATCATTATCCGACAGGGTATATATGAAGTCGTCGGCTTTTCGTTTCAAAGCCATGGCGACAACGTAGGGGAGGGGGATGACCTAGTGGAAAGAAGGGCTAGCAGACAGATCTATTATCTAGTATGGCCAATGGCTTTGCTTCACCTCGATTCTTAATCCAGATAAGAGATCGATAAAGTCCAAATAATTATTTTTTGCGCCGGGCGGTGAAGCTAGTTGCCCCGCATAGTTAGCGGAATTCCACCGCGCGCCGGGGATAGCTTAGGTACCTACGTATGTACCTAATCTTGCACCTACTTAAGTACATATCGTAGCTAAGCTGCAATTCGAAGTTCGAATTAGAGGTTTATGACATTGATATTTCGCCCTTATCTATTCATCTACCTAGTCCATCGAGCCATATGGAATGAGACAAATCCACTCGAAGAGAACGACCAGATCCGTCGAGTGCGAGAAGTCATCCCGTTTTCCAGGGTTCAGAATTCTCGGCAAGACAGACGCAGCCAGAAAGAAGTACGATTGCACTGAAGCACATACATAGCCTTATCTCAAGATGATGTTTCTCTGAATGAACAGAGTAGGTATTGTTGCCCGCGATGCCGTATACCTTTACCTTAGGGAACCATAGCGAGCTTTCTTGTCTGGCGAATTAAGCATACAGCTCAAAGTAGGCTGTACATATTGTTGTTCCTAAAACGAGAGTTTGCGTGTCTCTTATGCAGAATTTGCTTCCATCCGTCCTCAGCAGCCAGTCTATTGTTGACATGGCTATCAGTTAATAAGATAACCTCTCCACATCCCACGAGCCTCTCCCACCGCCTCATAACCATATGGTATACGAGCCATTTCGCCTTGGCGAAATCAGGCGCTAGATAAGCACCGGCTCTGCGGACCGCCGCGAGCGCCTCGTAGTTGAGCACCTGCGCGAAGGCGAGGTGCCACTCAGATCTCGGGGACTGATTCATCCTCCCAAGATCCACGACGTCGCCCCCGCAGCCCCGCGTCTCCAGCTCGCCCAGCTCGGCAATGGCGCCCAGCGCGACGCCGAGCAGATTGTACGGACCACCCGTCGGTGCGTCCAGCTTGAGCACGGCCCAGTATCGCAGGATCGCCACGCTCGTGTCGAATTTGAAGCCCAGGAACTGGAGCATTTCCACGTATCCCAGCTTTCGAAGGAGGGCAGCGGTGAGATCATCCGGCTCTGTATGCGTATCACTTCGTAGAGATGGTGGGAGGCCTGCTGCTTGTGCCGTGAGTCCCCGACATGGCTCATGCAACATGGGGGAGTGCTGTGGGTGATCGGACTGACATCCCCGATTTCGATGTGTGCAGCTCTGGCTTTGATCAACGGCTTGGTGTACGTGCACGTTGTGGCCGGTCATTGTTATTGTCGAATTTCGCTTCGAGATGTCGTTGTTCCCTAAACAAATGGAGGAGGTATTGAAGAGAGAACAAGGCTTCCACCTTGCTCCCCTATGCGGCTACGAGGCCTTCCAATATCCAGAATTCGATTCTTGAGAGGGCGGAGTCAGGAGGGACCGTGCGTGTACGTCGATGGCTCCTCGTTGAGCAGATCGGCGCAGGTTGGATTCGCGGAGGGCCGCCTCTCCTATATAAGTCTATCAAAAATACCCCCGCGGCGCAGGTTCCTTCCCAGGCATAGACAAGCTGCGATAAAACAGCCTAGAATAGGTGAAGCTCGAAGCCGTGCTTTCGAGAGCTATCGTTCCGAGGCTAGACTGACGGAGAATGCATCGTCTATTGCTCACCCGCGATAGCTGATGGCGCCGAGGCAAGTCGACCAGCTGCGAAAACGAGAGATTCTGGGGGCAACAGTTCCAAGGTTGGCAAGCCTAGGTCTACGCGATTCGAAACCACTCAGTCAGAGTCTGTTTGTGTCACCTCAGTTCAAACAATTCCCCCGACAACGAGCTCGCTCCGGGACCATGCGCTTGGAATCTCGCCTAGCAGAAGATTATAGAGAGCACTACAACCCAAGACCGGTCGCAGCACTGTGTATTACAACTCCCGATGCGTGCCTATCAATGTAAGTGACACAACGTGTAGAAGTCTTTGTGCACAAGCCACGTTTGCAGCCCAAGCTATCCCCGACTATAGCTGAAACAATCTACAACGAAAGTGAGAAACCGTGACGGCCCCGCAGGTTTGACGGCATTGGTATATATACAGAGAAAAAAAAAAAAAAGAAAAAGAAAGAAAGAAAGAAAGAAAAAACCTCCAGAACTACCCTAACCTTATCCCCTGAAGCCCGGGTAATTAATTAGGTTACCACTATTCAACGAAATAAAGAAATGATATGAGGGCTGTTCGAGCCAGTGATAAGGCTAACTTGTAAAGCCAGCCTACAAAATACAGCCATTACAAAGTCACATTCATCTTTAAAGCCACTCCAATAACATCTTCAATCTTGTGTGTAGCTAGATACGCCCTGCCTCATGCCACCTAACATTACTTACGGATCACACCCGGCGATATCGCTGCCGTAGATAGGTTGATGATAGTCTATAGGCAGGCTCGGGGCACCGCTGGGTAAACCCACAGCCAACATCCCCAGGGGGAAAGAGTCGGATTCCCTGAGATCGTAGAAATAATAGATCTTGTCCAGTAAAAGGGTACTTCGCTTAGTGACACTATAACTCCACCGCGTGGTCTCTTTTTTCTTTGCTTACGTCTCTAGATCTGAGCTCGGAGCAAGCGCCAGTAAATCTTTGTCCACCGCGCCATTCCAATCTCCAAGATGAAGAGATGGTTTATAGACGCCGACTTCACAAAACAAACATAATGAAAATCGACTTCAGCTTCAGCGTCTCCAGGGGCTTCCGTGCCTCCCATTACTAGTATCGCGTTATATTTTGATTCTAGTTCGGCATCATTTTCCAGCATGGTTGCAGAATCTGTGGGGTCTAGAGAAGCACATTTCTCGAGAAGTAGAATAGATGAGAGCCTGGTTCCGTGGTTGAAACGAGTACGCATGTTGATAACTAGAATCCATGGCCCAGTCCGGTTGATAAACGTCCATTGGCAACCACATGAAGAATCCCATAGAGCCCGCAGGCATTGTTAATAGCCTTTTTTAAACCAGACGACATCTCCATTTTTTGCTACTGAGCCACCCTCTTTAGCCAGGCGAGCCTCATAATCGAGAGTGTGGGGAAAACAACGATGACTGCCGGGACCAGGCGGGGCACAAGGGATAGGAGTTCCCAGACTCGAGAGGAAGGAAGTGCTTCTTGTAAATCATGACGGTCTGTAGGTGTCGGAAGAGTGCGCCTCCAGACAACGTGGGTTAGGTGAGTTGGTTCTCATGCAGCTTGAAGGCACTGGTCACGAGTAACCTCTAATTAGTCCATGCCAGAAGCATGAAATATACGTGATATTAACAAGAGGATAAATGCGCCGGTCTAGATTCATATATGCTTATTCCACTTAAAAAAAACTCCTATGGATTATGAAAATGATACATTTGAAACCTCGTAGGTTTCTTATTGACCGCTTTAATTATCATCATATTACAACCTGTAAGGTTATGCTTGCAATATTAAGAAGGACCTGCATGCTAAGCCGGAGAGTAGAATCTCTAGAATTTCTCTTACTGCATCAATGAGAAACTCTGGTCAACGGCACAACATTTGCATGCTCTATCTCAATATCACGGTATACCCTTGGGTCTAATAGCGAGAGATACTACTGATGACGATGGCCTAACCTCGAATTTCTTAACTAGAAGTAAAGAACCACTAACCATTGGCATATTTTCACGCGTTGATTGATGCCGGCATTTAGGAAACATGTTTGTTTGCACATACCTGCCTATGTATCAGCAGAGCATGGATGAATATCTCATAGCATTCGCCTCATCTGCGCGGTCGTGTTTCAATAGTTATCGGCAATTGTCTGACGTCACGAAATGCTGAATGCGGGAAGTGGGGCATCGAGAGTCCCTACGCATAACTACAGCTTAGCTACCTATGTAGTTAAGTACAGAGCACAGGACAGGCACGGGAGCACCTAGATAGGACTGGGCATAACATTCTTGATACAACATACAAATATGAATCATGAATAGGACATATCAGCCGGGAATAGATCGATATGCATTTCCACTAATCCGTTCATGGGCCATCATTTTCAGTCGTTCTGGTGGTGAGCTCACGCCAAATGACAGATCAGTTTATGTACAGCCAATCCTAGGTACCTACCTAGGTACCTACGAGTAGCTGCCACAGGCTCAGTTAGATTGCCTACCTACATTATTGAGCGGCTTCTTTTCTTGCTTTTCATATATACGCTTCAATCCGAGTATCCGGAAGCATAAGAACCTACAATGTGAAAAGGGAGCAGGCCGGTATTTTGTAAGACTGGTGAGAACACAAGGGAGCTTTGGGGAAGAGCTCATCCCTGTCGTGTATCCCCCGCCCCTGAATGGGCTCTCAATTTTACTAGGTAGTGCACTCACACTCACACATAGACACTTGAGACAAGTGACAGCATAGCTCGCAACTCAATTCCCCATAAATCGCGAAGTGATGACGCTCTGGGCAATATCCCAACATCGGTTCTTTGTCAAGATGACCGTATCGATGTCCACCTAATTTACTGATCGAGGCCTAGCGGGCCGGGCTACAGCGCTATTGTGCTTTGTGGCAGCGGTTGTTTGCCAGCGCCGACTGGTGCGTGGTTCAGCCGATGACGTAAACGACCATGTAAATCCCTTGTTCGACCTCAAAGCTTGTGGTGCTGTTTCACGTCATCATGAAGCTGTCGAAGGACGGGTGCAGAGAGCTCCCTCGCTACATCATCAATTGGTTTCCAGGTACATTCCTCAGCGAGGAGGTACTCTCCAGTATGCACGAAAGCGACGAGATACGTGTGTGTCACCCGGCAGTACGCCTCGATCGTGAGGGCTACATGCCGAATGATGCAGGGTAAATGCCGTCGGAACAACAGAGCTTGCTTGACTAGTTCCCACCTCGAACTTGCGCGTGTATGGAGAGCTCCCTTTATTTATGCTAGTCTGCAAGACGATGTGAACCTTCTTGATCTTCTCTCTGCTTGCTTCTACTCTCCAGAACCATAAACCTAAAAGTCCTAGCTAATCGCCAGAAGAGCTCACGAATCATCATTACTATACCCCCCCTTTCCTAGTATACCCGCGCGTGTTATTCCTCTCGTCATTTTGTGATACCCAGCAAGAACGATAACCACAACCGCAATACCTGCCTCCCACGCTGACTGCTCTCACTCACTCTACTCGCCCTCGCCAACAACCCGGTGTTTTCCCTCTTTCCCCTGGGTCCCCTTATCTTTTCACCTGCCATTGACAGTCTACCTCCCCCTTACTGTCTCTCTCCATTATCCACGGCGCCGGTAGAACGTCCACTCCCTGTTATACCTAATACATCATGGCTACCGTCAACAAGCCCACCGACCCGAAGCAGAAGGAGGCCGATATCAACCGCAAGCTACAGTTCTACGGCATTCTCAACGCATTTCGGCTGGGCAAAGTACCTTCTGTAAGCTCCTTGTGCTTCGTCCCGTCGCCAAGTACTGTAACATGGGCGTAGATGAAAGCTAACAAGTGCCCTTGTTGTAGAATGACCAAATCGACGTTGCCCTAAATAGCTTTATCTCTAGCAGGGCCCTGTCTAACCCATCCACAAGACTATCAGCTGAGGGACGGGAACTAGTTGCCGATTTCGTTGATGTCGTAAAGCATGCCAAAGCGCTGCTCTTGTCCAAGAACGAGGGGAACCTACTTCAAGACTTCATCTGGCAAACCCGCCAGTTTGACGCAAGCACGGTCACCACACCCAATTCTCCTCTGACTAAAGAGGAGGCCAAGAAGCATGGCGACAAGGCCCTCCAAGGACTCAGAACACTAGGCACTCTGCTCATTACCAACGGCCAATTTCGGAAGCTGTGTACGTCACTGCGCCACACCATCCGAGCCCTTCGTTTGAGATAGTGTACTAATCTTCTCGTCTCGTAGTGAGCGATGCCAGTCTATTAATTCGCGACATGGCTGGTGACGCGGCAACCAATGCTGCCACCAAAGTGAGGCCATCGGAAGACAAGTTGAAGCAAATAGATATGCCCGCCGACGACAACACTTGGCACGAGGCTCCTAACCTTTCTAAGGAGAATATCAGGTCCCAGATGCAAAGCGTTTACAAGAAAAATCCGGCCGCGGACGCCAAGGACGCCGCTAACACGGCTGTCGAGGGAGCCCGCCAACCCGATGGCACCCTGAATCCTCCAGCGGGAGTCCAGGCGGGAGCGAGCGCAGTGTCCGACAAGGTTAACGCCAACGTTTCGGACAAGGACCGTGAAGCAGCCAACAATACAGCCGCTGAGTATCGTCGCCAAGCCAGGGAGTATTTGAACAAGAAGGTGCCGCAGGAGCGGCGCGACCAGACCGTGTGGCGACTCAAGGTACGTCGTCTTAGTACAATCGTGATAGCAAACGCAAACTTACAAACGGCTCTAGAAAATGGTTCTTGAGTGCCAGCAACACCCAGATTATCAGCAAGCCATTACAACCTTGCTTGATCTAGCCGAGCAATATGGTAAGCATGGTAGAACCGTGGCAACCGACGGAGCCGGTACTGCCAAGCAAACGCGTTCTGCCTTTGCCGCGGCGGAGGCCGACCTCAAGGTATGTAATAAATCGTGCGCAACCCTTCACCTATCATTCAATGCTCACATCACTCGTAGACTCTCATTGAGAGGTTCGCCAACGGTACATCCAGCGATGACATGTGGTCCTCCATCAACACGCTCTACGAGGACGCCGACAAGGATCCTGAATTGCGGAACTGGTTTAAATCTATGGATACATATGTCCGCAAGTGTTTGCAGCAGCAAGGCTATATCATGGACGATGATTGCAATAAGGAGTGGAACCACCTGTACGACCGCGGCAACTATCTCCTTCGCCAGAAGTACAGGACGCATACCGACCGCATCATCGACGAGATCAAGTTCCTAGCCGACCAGTTCGACAAGGACCCCCAGAACAAGGCCTTTAGTGTCTCCTTGCAGAAGCTATTTACACACCTAGGCAACGATGAGAATGGCAAGCCCAAATTCAAGCCGCACCTCATCAAGGACCTGACCGAGGTTATGATCCCTGCCGCCTTCGAGAACATAGCATATATCCCAATCCCGCGTATCGAGTATTCCGACAAGCAGGTGGACGCCATAGTTGAGAACCTGGTTCTTGAAAGCGACAACTTCATGCCCAACGTTCTCGAGGTCGCTAGCGACAATTTCTTCCGATGGGGTCGAAAGAAGCTTGCCAGCAGACACAAGAACTCAATGGACGTCAAAGTCAGTGGCGTGCAGATGGATCTGCGCGATGTGAGCTACTATGTCAAGAAGAAGAGCGGATTCCCTTCCATCACCGACCAGGGTGTCGTTAATCTCTTTTTGGGCGGCGAAGGGTTTTGTTTCCGCATGAAGCTATCAACGGCAGATCCTAAGGACAGGCAGCATTTCTTCAAGGTCGACAAGGTCGATGTGGATGTCAAGCATCTCAACATTAAACTCGTCAAATCAAAACACAAGTTGCTGTTCAACATGTTCAAGCCCATCCTACTTAGGGTCTTGCGCCCCGTGGTGCAGAAGGTAGCAGAAAAACAACTCAAGGACCAATTCAACGAGATGGACCAGACGCTGTATATGATCAAGCAGGAGGCCGACCGGGCTCTCGAAGAGGCACGCGCCGACCCCAAGAACGCGCCCAACGCCTACCGCCGCTACCTTAGCGCGACCCAGAACCAGATGTTGCAGAACAAGCAGAAGAAGTTAAAGGCGAAGGAGGAAGCGGCCAAGGAGGCGGCAAAGAAGGTGAATGTTGCCATGACGAGCGAGGAGAGTGTGTTCCCGAACATCCACCTACCCGGCGGCATCAGCTCCAAAGCGACAGAGTACAAGGAGCTCGCCCGCAAGGGAGAGAAGTGGGAGAGCCCCGTCTTCTCCATTGGGTCCTCAAGCAAGAGCACCGATATACCCGTCGCTCCCGCCGTGACTCGAAAGCCGCACGCGACCAATGGCAGCGCGCACGTGGCGGCCGCCAATGCTGCTGTACCGATCACAAATGGCGGATATACCAACGGAGCTACGGCCAAGATGACAAACGGAGGCATGAAAAACGGCAGTCTAGCTAAGCCCGTGACTACTACTGCCAACGCCTCTAACCCCCTCTCGACCTAGATGGTCCGCGGCTTGCACGAACATCGGGCCAGGCCGGGCCTAATGCCTAGCTATTGAAGCCTCTGGAGCTGGCTTTCCTAGACATGATGGATATGGTCGCGATACCCCTCCTTACCAAAGAAAGAAGAAAATGGAAAATCCCATCTCGGTAGAACGGATGAATAAAAACGAGACAGGATGGGGTGGACTTTGAGGATATGATACCTACCTAATTAATAACAGTGCTTTACGCTCTCCCTTTCTTTTATTTATCGTCACCATACCAACCCGTCTTTGCCATATTGTATGAATCGAATAGGGATAGTGACAGGGACAAGATCTTTGGATAGTCTGAGGATAACGTGTAATTCAGTAATACATAGCTATAGTTCATAATGGAATCAGTACTTATATGTTACGTGTACATGAGTCTAGTTCTGAGACGTAGTTTATGGCAGCATTAGGTAGAGTTAGTCAGGTACCCACCGTTGGGTAGAGAACTAGAGAAAGTACCTAGATTAAGGTTACTTGTAAGGTAAAGGAAGATCATTATACCCAGGAGAGCTACAAAAAAAAAAGACTTTGCCCTCCAACCTAAGTGCAAAAAAGTTAGTCGGATAAGATCACCTCTTGCTAACTTACTACTTAACTTCATTAGCCACGCACCTTTAACAAGTGTGTGAAGTAGCTAAAGACCCCAATAAGTAGATAGGTAAGTATTAGAATAGCATGTGTATAATTAAGCTAAAGATGCTATGTTTTAAAAGACAAGAGTATTAACCACAATAAGTGAGTAGAAATATATCTAGGTAAGCTAGAAAACCTTTAGCTACACTATGGTACCCCTTAGTTTAAAAGACCTGTTAGAAGAAAGTGGTATTGGTGTTGTAGAGGGTACAAGACCTGGCAGTAGACATGAGGGGTCTTAGATATACATTCCTTACAAAACCTGCTTTCTTCTCATCTCCAAGACTCTCTGTTTCCTCTACCACACTTACCCCCATGATATCTGCGTGCCCCTTTAAAGCTCGCTTTATAAAACAGGCCCACTTTGTGTAAATACATCGTTGTGTTGTGAGATTTCTCTGTTGCCGCTTTTTTCCTGTTCACCCTATTGGTGTCAAATCGGTAAACCTCTTGCTTCTCCCTGACGTGGAGTCATGCTGTTTTCTCTGACTCTATGGGTGCTAAATAACTTGTCCAACAAACCGCAAATGATACTTATGGTCCTTTTGATTTCACTGTTGCATTTATCCTCGAGCAACTGTAAATATGTTTTGCGGCGCTCTGAACTCTCTTTTTCCGGAGAGTTTATCGCATATTAATCTTTGCTTGATGAGATTATTGTTGTCTGGTCGCTGGATGAGAGTACTGTTGTCTGTTTCCAAACACTTGCCAAGATGCATAGAAGCAATCCGGAATAGTGAGCCTTGTTGTGCTTGTTGTGCTTGACGCGCTTTGTAAACTTGAACCTTCCCTTTCCACCACGACTCGAATGGCGTCTACCTGTTGCACAGCATCTCCTGCCTCTGGATGCATTTTTAACCACAGAACAAGCGCACTCACCAGTGGTGGAACCTGTTCATTTCCTCTAAGTTTGTGACGCATTGCCGTTTATGTGAAACTCTGTGCCTAAGTGTATCATTTCAAAGGTGTATAAGCGCCATAAATACCTAAAAACCAAAGGCAGTATTAGTCACGAGGTTGTTTTCGTTGGTCTTCATTGGTAGGTTTTAGAAGCGCTTCTTCCTCCTCGTATCCCCTTGGGTGCCGCCTCGGCTGCATGATAGTCTGCTCGGGGCTATCCCTTTGACCACCCACTTGTGCACTAACTAGTAAAAACTTCGATACTCCAGCAGTTTCGCATCCCCCTTGTGTAGATCAGTTACATCATCTAAACGCATCATTACTAGCCGTTTATTAGCATGTATATGTATTTAAACTACCTAGGTAGTAGGTAACAATTATTTTAGCAGTACATTTAACAAGGGTACAATTAAGTGAGAAACAAGGGCGGACGATTGCTATAATTTGGCCTTAACGTCTTTGTCTATCTGGGTGGTTAAAGGGATAGCACACTCTTCTTACCTAAATATAGTGGTTTAAGTAACTTTTTATGCTAAAATGCGTTTAAGTGCTGAATTTCGCAATGCCAAGCCTTAACGTTACATATGTTTCAAAGTAACAGGCTTTGCGTTACAGGTCACACAGCCTTCCCAGTGCTATGGGTCATAGACTACTTGATAGTTTCGTCCAATTAGGGGTGATTTACGACGCGACCTTGCAAGGCAACCTTCCCTAAAATTTACAAGAATCTACAGCCTTCCGAAGAACACATCGCGTTCATTCGAACTGTCATTCTTGAACCCGATCTCCTGAGGATGCTGTGTGCACGTAAGTCAATGCATGCGATTCTCCTACTGGTCTTTTTTCACGCATACTGACGCGAAATCAGTCTCTGGCGAAGCTCCCCAGGAGCCTGTTGTTTCCAAGCTCTCGGGCTCCGTCTTCGAGAAGCGATTGATCGAGAAATACATCGAAGAGAACGGCAAAGACCCCGTCTCGGGCGAAAACCTCGCACTCGACGACCTCCTACCTATTAAGACTACCCGCATCGTCCGACCCCGACCTCCCACCCTCACATCCATCCCTGCCCTCCTCTCTACCTTCCAGAACGAATGGGACGCCCTCGCCCTCGAGACATATAATCTCACCGAGCAGCTGACGCGTACACGCGAAGAGCTCGCCACCGCACTTTACCAACATGATGCTGCCGTGCGCGTCATTGCGAGGCTGACACGGGAGCGCGACGAGGCTCGCGATGCGCTGTCTCGGGTCTCCATCTCCGCCGGCGCCCCCAGTAATAGCGACGCCATGGCTGTCGATAGCGAGGGCCTGTCGGAAAAGCTGGTTGCGAAGGTAGACGAGACACAAGCAAGGTGAGGAAGAAACATGGACGTTATGATCAAGGGGTGTGCATAGCTGACTTGTCCGTCATTAGGTTATCCAAGAGCAGAAAGAAGCGCCCTATTCCCGAGGGATGGGCGACTCCCGACGATGTCACCACGTTTGCCGTTCAGGCCTCCACCTCGCTACCTATTTCTCAACCCACTACTCTCACATCTGAGGGAGCATACAGTGCTGTTGGTGGATTAGGAGGGGAGGTCGCCATATACTCGGTCGAAGCGGATAAGCTGGAGCGCTCCTTCGCAGTTGGTGAGCCGGTAACAGGCTCGATCTGGGAAGGTTCCAAGGTCTTTTTCTCGACGGCCAAGGGTTTAGTAAAGGTGTTTGAGAGTGGTAGCGAGATCGCAACCTTTTCAGAGCATGCTGGTCCGGCGACTGGTCTTGCCATGCACCCCAGCAAGGCCATCCTGGCCTCGGTTGGAGTCGACAAGAGCTTCGTATTCTACGACCTAGAGAACTTACAGCGAGCTACGCGCGTCTATACTAATGCTGGTAAGCCTTACATAACCACGGCCATGGCCCTCTTAGATAGTGTCCATTGCTAAACCTTGTTCACAGCTTTGACGGCTTGCGCATTCCATCCCGACGGTCACCTCTTCGCGGCCGGCACGGATGCAGGCGAGATCAAGCTGTTCATGACCGGCACAGGCGGGGAGGTGGCGGCTTTCTCCCTCGGCGCTCCCATCCAAACCATCGTCTTTTCAGAGAATGGCTTCTGGTTTGCCGCTACAGCCAAGGGCCAGACCACCGTCACCATCTTCGATCTACGGAAACAAGGTGATGCGGCACAGGCGAAAGTGCTCGATATCGGTGGCGCGGTGCAGCACCTGGCGTGGGATTACTCGCAGCAATTCCTCGCCACGGCCGGGCCTGCGGGGGTGACGGTACAGCAGTACAATAAGGGCTCCAAGTCGTGGTCAGAGCCCCTGAGGGCGGCGGTGAGCAACGCTGTGGATGTGGCGTGGGGCCCCAACGCCGGCAAGCTTCTGGTTGTGAATAGTGAGGGCGTTATTAGCGTGCTGGGTCCCAAGGCGGAGCCTTGATCGATTACTTCGAGTTTGAAGGAAATGTGTGACAGTGAGGTGATCTGAGTCGTTGAGAATATAATGGACCAGCGACGGGGGTTTGCGATGACATTTCCTCGCACGGCTGAATTCAGCTGCTCATTATGCGAGGTGAGAGAGGGCGGCACACGGAATACCTACCTACTTGGTATCTACCTAGGTACCTACATGAGGAACCAGCTGTACACTACAATACAGAATGCGAACGATACCTAATTCCGATTACCTGCTGAGCCTCATCTACCATACATCCCTCTATTCATGTGTGAGAAGAAACGCTACGTGGGTTGTTGTGTAAGGCTTGCGTACCTAGTTTTGACAGGTCAAATATGTTTACCTAGACTAGACTAGACTACCTACCTAGGTAGGCCATCTAGAAGCTACTAGCACAGTATGTATTTTTGTAGTCCGTCCCACAGAAAATTATTCTTGTTAATTAATATTACTTATTTATGTAGGTACATGTGTTTGCTGCTGTGGTTGATGTCTACATTTCTCCGAGTCAATGCTACCTTACCAGGCTAGAACCAGGTACGGTACCTACCCACTGGTTTGTGTTCGTGGAGAGCGGGGCGTTCAAGTTTAGTGCCTTAGGTATCCGCCTAAGGAGACCTCGAAATTTCGAATAGGTATCCCCAAGTAGATTCGAGATTTAAATACTGGTTACGTAGGCAATTCAAGGCCAAGCTGTATTATATGACTCTATAACTGGAAAATTGAAGTAGATCATTCTATCGACGCATCCAATAGGCCTTGCACTCTTGCTCTTCAGAATAAATGATATATGTGATAGGTATATCGTACATTAGGTAGGTACCTGGTAGGTCACAGTATTTGCGCACAACCACATGTTTGCTCCACTTACAGTAGTTAACTATTATTGTCTACCTCATATAGTCTTAAATATACCCCTCTTGTATACTGCCTACGGAGTAGGTAGTTACCACCAGGCGAGGAAAAAGCAGCCAGGGGTCTACATGGTACGTGGTAAAATACCATGGAATCGCGAATAAGGAAAGTAGAATGGAGGCGATTGTGTGTGCACGGTCGAGCCGTCGATCAAGCTCGCGCCAACAATTTCTCCAGCTGCAACACCTACCCCCAATGTACGCACTATTACCTACCATGTACATACATATGTAGTACCTAAGGTAGGTGTATACGTACGTAGGTACCTACCTCCTATGGGCAACTTTTTGAGGCTGAAGCTCATTACTTATGTACCATACAGCACCAGCGTCAACTGTCTGTAGCGAGAGAAACAACAACAACATAGTTACTGCTACGCATAGTGCCAACCTAGCGCATCAACACTCATTCGTTCGCCTCACTGCCATTCTCTACCTAGGTACTTACCTAGCCTACCTACGTACAATCCACACTGGGATTCCGGGAGCCACCGTCCCGCCCAATCCTGTGATATCTATCTCTTTTCGACTCGTGCGGAAAACACCCGTCGCGCGCACGTGTACGGATACTGTATTGTACTAACTATGTACTGAATAACTACACTACACACACACACACACTACGTCAGGGCAGCAAGAGGCCAATCAATAGCAAACACCACCTACCCTCGACAGAGCCCGCCACATCCCAGCCCTACCTCCGAAATGGTGGCGACGGCGGTATAATCATAACAATACTTGCGCGTGTCACATTGTTGTTGTGGTCCATTTGCCGTCTTGTATAAGCACGGGCTCATACCATATTGGTGTCTCTCTCCGCCGCCCCAATCAACGGTAGGTCTCTGCATTCCCGCGTCTCCCGGGTCAATGGTCCATGATCCATGACCCACGGTCGAAAAATAGTCAATGACTACGCATAGAGTTCTACGCCACACTGACTAACCAGCTAATGCTAATCAGCCTCCCTTACAGGGCTAGAGCTAGGTAGTTTTCCGAATAAAAAAGAAAGAAAGAAAACCTTGCGACGTAATATGGCCGAGATTCCCAACTCGGATACTCCTAGTCCATACCCCCCTTCCACGATCCCCAGCATCAACGAGGACCTCTTTGCCCGGTACGGCGACCTTCCATCTGATGCCAGTTCTATTGGTATCAGTTCTATCCTAGAGGATTCCGACGTGGAGGAGGAGGACGACGATGATATCAGCGTAGACTCGGAGGAGGAAGAAGAAGAAGTCGACGACGAAGACGACTTGGACGAAGACGAGGACGAAGACGAAGAGAGCGATCACGACGATCTAGACGACGACGACGAGATAGACCACGAAGACCTAGACCTCGAAGACGAAGACGACGACTACTTCGGCGACTTTGGGTTTGATATTAGAGGCGTCGGCCTTAACTTTGACCCACTTGGCCTGATGGACGACGACGATCTACCGGGCGATTACCTCGACTTTCCCGACGAGCAGATCGACGCCCTGCAGCACGCCTTCCTCCACGAGCTGGAACAACACTTCGCTCAGGAGCAGTGGGCATTGCGCGCACGCTCCCCCGCCGCCATGGATCAGCATCACGGTGGCGCAGGTGCTGGGCGACCTAGGACACAGAGAGACCAGCTGGTCCGGATCGAGATGGTGGGGCAAGGAAGTGCTCAGGGTGGTGGTAGTGGTGGTGGTGGTGCCGCCGCCGCCGTAGGTGCTGGTAATAGAGGAGGTGGTGGTGCTGTTAACGGCAATGGCAATGGTAATGGTGCTGGTGTTGGTGTTGGTGTTGGTAGTCAACGAGGAGTTAGACCGCGGTTCCCCAACTTCATCGACCTCACAGGTGACGACGACGCAGATATGCCAGTCCAACCGAACGCCGCCGGTCAGTCGAACCAGCCTGGGCGCTCCGTACCCCACAGACAGTCGGGCAACCAACGAAGACTGCGTTCACAACCCCAGAACGCTCCGCCGCGCTTAAATCGAAGCGACGGGAGCTACATCGACAACAACCAGTTGGACGTCATCGTCCTCTCTAGTTCCGACGACGAAGACCAGCCTATGCGCAACATGCCGAGACGCGGCGCACAGAACAATCGCCATGGCCCTTTCAACAACCAGAACAACCAGAACCAGAGCCAGCAGAACCCCCACCTTAATCGCTTCAACGAAAATAACTTTGGCGCTAGAAACGTCAGGTTCGGCGATCAACTTCGACAGCCAGGCCTGACACCTGCACCAGCACCTGCGCATGCTCAAGCCCACGGACAGAATCCCAATTCAAACGGTGCCTTCCATCCCTCTGGCTTTGCACAATTTGTGCAAAACATAAACATACCCCTCTTCCAGCAGTTCCTCAACCCAGCAGCCGGCATCATGGCAAACCGCAACCCGATGCCCGACGACGACGTCGTCGTTACCGGCGAGCGCAACGTTGGCAATCTTCCCAACCTCGGCCCCATACCCGCTCAGCGCCCCGTCCTCGGTCCCATACAACTTGATTACGGAGCTCGCCCTTTTAATCTTGCGCACCTTGGCCCCCCAAACAACCCTGGCGGCGGCGGCGGCGGCGGCGGTGTTGGTGGTGGCGGCGGTCCTCCCAAGCCAGCCCACCAACCGCCGAAACCGGCCAGACCCGGCTTCACGCGAGATACCGGCGAGGATGTTGTTGCCATCTGCCCGAGCTGTGATCAAGAGCTGGCATATGACCCCGAAGGCGATGATGATACGCCCGCCACCCCAGCTAAGAAGTCGCGATCCAAGAAAGCCACGGCCGAACATCACTTCTGGGCCGTCAAGGCCTGTGGTCACGTAAGTCAACTTATGGATGATGACTCATTTCATTGTTTTCACGTGTATGTAGGTCGAGGTGCTAACGCGAGATTTTTTTTTATGTATTTAGGTCTACTGTAAGCGATGCTTCGATAACCGGCGACCTTCAGCCAGGAGCGCGGTTCACGTGGGCTTCCGGCCGGAGGGCGACGGAGGGAAGAAGATTTTCTGCGCCGTTGAAGACTGCGACTCGGAAGTCAGCGCTAAGGGAGCATGGGTGGGCATTTTCATGTAACTCATTAATTACATTACTACTAGGCTAAGGTGCCGGATGGGAAAAAGCGCGGCTAGTATTTTCACTTCATTATTCTTTTTCCCTCAACCGGCTACGAAGTCGTTGGTTCTACTTCGTCATTTGTTGTTTTCAACTAGCATTGCGTGGCGTCGGCGGCTACTGGGGCGGTTTTACGGCAAGCACGGAAGGCAGGAAGGCAGGAAGGAAACAGACCTTGGGCTTGAGCTAGAGCTGGACCTGGAGCTGGAGGCTGGAGCTAGAGCTGGGTTTGTGTATTATGAGCGGAAGGGCCATGCGATACACACATGGAGTGATTCCCCCAAACAATATAAGATAGCATGGGATAACAGGCCAGCTCGGACTAAACCGAACCGAACTAAAAACAGAGAGCGCTGTGTTCGCCATATTGGCTGCCTTATGATTGAGATTTTGATGTGAACTGGGTTGAGATGAGGTGAGATGAAGTGATACTGGATAAGGCGAGTGAGGCGGAAGCGAGAGTGAGAGTAGGTACTTAACTATGACTTTACCCAGCTGGATAGTATAACTAATACGACAGTTCGACACGATCCCCATTGTAGTCTTTCCTTCCGCTCTACTTCATTTATCTATTCATTTCATTCTAGGGCGGCTACTGCTGGTTATACTTGGTGAATATGAGTTAAGATGAGGTGAGTCAGGAGACACATACCTAGTAGATTTGCCACCACTCTACGGTACGATAGGATGCGAAGAACACGGTAGCTGATAGCCTGAAATAGACTTCAAACAGTTTTTTGATATGAAGAATTAGATTTGCACTCTCCTGGTGGTTCAGATAGTCACTCATCTATGCCTCGTGGCTTGTCACAGGCTACCTCGACAAAACGAATAGTTGGGACGGGGAGTTAGATAGGTTAGTTAGTTACCACGCACGTAGAGACACATATATGTACACTGGGCTGCACTTGCTTGAAAAGACGAGTGTGGATGGCTTGATGTTGCCCGGGCTTTACAGGGTTTCGAGTGTAGATAGCTAGATGGAAATCCTTGCCTTGTAATCTATGCAATATCATCATGCCCTTCTTCGCCACTCGCTTTAGCTCCTGATATCTATGTTTGACACTAATTACGTGTTAGGGGGTGGAGGGGAAGAGGGGTTTGCTAAGGTATTTTTGGAAAGAATCAGTTGGATCTTCTGCATTGGTGGTTGTGAGTCTTTGTGTCTACGATATGATCTTATGATACGATCCATGATCTTCTGATGATTTGGAGACTGTGTTGTCCGTCTGGATCATGAGGTTCGGTTTGTATTTTACCGAGAGACTCTTATTGTCCGGTGATGACTCTGTTATCAAATGCCTGACCAGGTAATATCTAACTAAGTAGTAGATATATACTAGACACACAGGTAGAAACTCAACGGGAGGTTAGGCTAGAATAGAATTAAACAGGTTTACATATTTCAACTTGAATGCTGTCAAGAACGTGCCCTGATCTTGTTGGTGAGGATTCTTCATTATCTGCATCGGGAATCACGTCAACTGCCGCAGATGGTGACATCACGTAGAGCTCCAGACAGATTACTACATATGTTTAATGATATGCTAACCCACCTTCACGCATGCCCACGGTACAAGAACGAAACAGAAATCTACCTAGCTTATCGGCCTCGAATCCCTTGATTTGCTCGCTTCTACACCCCGCTGTCACCCATCCACGCCACTCACCAGGGCGGCCTAGAAGCTCTTACTGACCAATACACACTAGATTTGAGATACTCGGCTGGGTGTCGCCTATGTAGGTTGCCTAGGGAATGTGGCAATACTGATATAGACTTGGATTGGAGTCAGAGGGATAAGAGAGAACCCCGTGGTTGGTAGGTAGGTTGTAATTTATGGACTGCTTGGTTCATACCTTGAAGCAGCTTCGGCTTGTAATGCACGAAGTAACATGCTGTACGTCTCCGCAGCCGATCTAGATTGGAATAAGGCTCACGTTGGAAGGGGTTATTAGTCGAATGGCGAGAAGGTGTTTTTTTGTTGCGGTTCCTGCTTGATCATCAGGGCTTCTTGGGCCTATTTGAAAGTTGATAAAGAATCAGATCTCGACCCTTCGCCTCGATCTTAGGTTCAGGCGCCCTGTTAGTCACCTACCATAGTATACTTAGTGCTAGGAGTACATAGCAGACCAAGTTAGCGAAGCCGTGTCTAGCCTATCTTAACCTCAAAACCTAGTATTCTTAATGGCCTAGGCGATCTTCGAGCCCTTCGCTTCGGGTTCCGAAGTACCCACCTACGGGCCAGACTGCAGAAGGCGAGGTATATAGATATAACTGATACGCAGTGAAAGTGTCATTGATGGGCCGGATTTAAATCGAATTTGTGTTCGTGCCCCCGGCGAAGTGGCGCCGGGGATGTTATCAGTAGATTACTCGAACAAAGTGGCACGAGCAAGGTGGCACGGGGGATTCTAACCCTCTGTACCATCATCACGTTGGATCGACTACTACTAATCTATGCCATAGTTACGCAAAGATGATGGTGGTGGCCGTCGATGGTAACTTCTGACGAGTAATGACGGGGATTCTCTCACCATCACCTATCTAAAACATGATCTTCTTCCTTCCTGCCATATGAATGTTTCACATTTGAGTATGACGAGGGCCCCATGGACTACTTACTGGCGCCTGACATTACGCCGTATCAAAGACAGATTGCCAAGAGGTATAACAATGGCACGGAATGTCCAACGCCCGATAGCTCGGTGCCTCTCGTTGTCGTCGGCCAATTTCTGATGTCTGTGTTACCAACAGGCATATGACAATACTGTATCCATAGACCTAAGCGACGCTCGTAGGACTATTATTGTTGTAGTCAGGCTTATGCGCACACCGTATTTTGTGAATCCCGAGCTCCGTTTTACCTCGCCATTTCCGACGCTGCATGATCCTCGTACCTATGTATGTATGTCGATGAGGTCGACTCGCGCCACGAACACACGTCAAACGATGCAAGTTGCCCAACGCTCTGTGGCTACTCAGTTTCGGCGCATGTAACCGTTTTGAAGCATGTGCTGCGTGAGATGAAGCCGCACTGCAAGCCTATCAACGACTGGCTGTTATCAGCATCTCCACGTGCGGGAAAATGGATAGTCGGAGGAAACCTGGTTGTTGGGTGTGAAAACCTACCCATCAACTTTGCCTAACGATACGAGCGTATTTTGCAGGGTCCCCCACGAGGGTGGTTCTGGGACGGGGAAGTGCCACAGCGTTGCAATGCATACCTCACAGCAGAGCCCTACAGTCAGAACACTTACCTATCGGAAGAGGATTCTCGCTGGAAGGGGATCCTAAGCATGGAACAACTCCATGGCCGCTCAAGATAAGCACTGCATGGAGGGAAGCAAGGTCTCTTGTTAGACTGATCCAAATTGTCGGAAATGGCAAACGAAGGGACAGTCTGTCCGGGCATGTTGCGGGTACATACTACCCACCCATCATATGTTGGTCGCTGTTTTCGGCTATCTTTCATGTGCTTCTTCCTGGTACTAAGTATTAGAGACTTGGCATGAAATGCACGTGAAAGTAAGCTTCGACAAGTAAGGCCTGTCTTGCGGTCAGTTCTTCTACTCATAGCAAGAGCACTTCGCCTCGACGGATGCTCAACTCTGCTTAACCAGGGGTTGCTGAGAGAACGCCAAAGAGGCCTGAATTGTAGGATTGTCGTGCTGCCCAAATGAACACCCCATGTTCGAATTTCATTAACCTAGTGTAGTGTACGTATCCTATTGGCGGCTCTTCAATCTAGATCCTCTTTCTAGTCGGAAACGGTGCGCCACGTTTTCTTGGTATCGGCGAAGTGTCGCGTGATTATGGGGTACCTACTACACTTGTCGTGACATTCCAGAATATCGGGATTGTTTGCTAAATGGAGAACTAACGGCGATAATATATCAATTTCTTGTTATGTCTCAGGAGATCCGTGGATTCAAGGTTTAGGAGTTAAGGGATAGGTTTACTGGACTGATGAGGACAATGTGCTGTACCAACAGCTTGGTTGTTGTTTGCACATCTATAGTTTCGCGCGTAGACTCTGAAAGGTAGGCGAGAAGGATGAAGGATGCGGGATGTGAAAAACGAACCAACGAACCCCTTGCACGAGTCAGATAGAGTAGGTCGTGTGTACTAGTAGGTACTATCATTCACGATATGGCTTCGGGGCACTTAATCATTTTTGGGCACTATGGGGACTGACCGCTTTCTAGTGTAGACTAGGTGCTGGCCGCTTGAGCAAGACAGAATCGCTTGCAGGAAGGCTTACTGGTACTACGCTTCCCGACGGTAGATGGCCATAACCTTTTTGTTAGGTGAGCGGGATGGCGTCTCCTAGCAAGAATCGGCTCTCTCTGGATAAGTAAGGTTAAATCTTCCCATGAACGACAATAACGTAGGACCAACCAGGAAGCTTCTCTTGCTGCAATGTGACGATCAGTCTGATCGTGAGTTAGATAGTTAGGTAGATGGGCTACCTCCGGTGGCACTGAGACAATGCTGATTTATTTGCCTTTTGCACGAAGCCAGAACCAACATACCAATGCCAGCCAGTCTTGCCTCGATCATGTGGCTCAGGCACTGCTACCTCCCGCAGATTGTAGCGTAGAGATCTGGTGGCGACGTTCAGCGGCTTGGCGAGATGGTGCGACCAACTGTCGACTGTACAGTGAGTGGTATGCTGTACTTGTACCTACCCTAGGTAGTAGGTACTGCAAGAGGGCGCATGTGGTGTTCAGCCGAGGTCCACAAGAAACTAATTAGATAGCGTTGGAGCATCGGATCCGGCAAATCATAGCGAGAGTTAGTAAATAGGCGATAGCCTTCTATACGACTTCGGGATACCTTCTTCTCTTGGATTGGCCGCTTTTCGACGTCTCGGATACCTAGACAGACAGACTACCTATGCTGTACACCACCATTCCACAGGACTTTCTGTGGGACGCCAACTGATTGACTTCTGAATTCTGCCGCATCAACCTGTCGATTGCTGAATTAACTAGGTTGGTATTAGGTAGAGTAGGTATACCCAGGGACCTTACATACATAGTATATGTATGCGTGGTTCATGCGACAGATTTTGTCTGAGACTTTCGGAGATTGCATGTGCTAACACACCCGCCGGCCGATCTGCAGTGGCACTCTCTATCGCCTTCTTCCGGATGAATTATTCTAGAAGAAGACGGTAGCGGGGGGGATGATATAGCGTGAGTTAGTGTAGACACTGCATAGTAGTATGCGGCAGGTGGGTTGAGCTGAATATGCAGCATAGGGAATACCCGTTTTACCCCCTCCCCCGAGCGTGCCACTCACGTTGCTTGTTACTCCAGCTGTGGCTGCACGCTGCAGATTGGCGCATCTCATCTCGCCGCTAACTTGGAAGAGGAGAATTACAAATTCCCAGCGACAATGGGCGCACTTTTGCGTCTTTCCCCCGCGTCGGCTGACTGGTGAAGAGAGAGAGCATGTTGCAAATGGGTGATAAGCTGCAAGACATCGACGGTCTGGATTGGGGTATAGGTAACCTAGCGTAGAGGATATTTTTGGTGCACTTGTAATTCTCGTGAACCATCAATTACACTAGGGAGTGGCTAGTTGCAATTTTCGTATCCAGACCCAGCTCGATCCTCTATGTCAGTTGGTGGCTCATACTAACGGGGAGCACCGTCTGGGTCTGGTCTTGTCGGCTGCTACTCATCGAAGCCGTTATCTTGACCCTGGACGAGATCTAGACGAGATGGAGCTTAGACTAGCCTGGGCGGGGTTGACAAGCAACTGATCTATACCAAGTCCGGAATATAAGCAATTACTAGGCTAACATTCGCCGCTCTTATCCCTTAGCTATGGCCTGGGTGTGTGGTTGGTGGGACACTGCTACCGGTACTCTTCGAGAAGACCTGAACACTGGGCCGGGCATCATCACTTGGTGTGCGGGAAATCTCCATGAGCACGGAACTCACAAAGGAAAAAAACACTGTGGTCATATTCCCGTATCGGGTGGCAACGAGTAGCGGATCGTCCCGATAGATAGTTGGGCGATAAGTGAGGTGATCGAGACTGTTGGCTTAAAAATACCGATTTATGTGCTATCGTCGATCTTATCTCGCCACTTCTAGAATCATTGTTCAGTATGTTCTAGGTGTAGGTACCTATCAGCGCTTTTTCAGGTTCAAAGGCAACACATGGTTGGGAATACCTAGCCCTGAGCACCTCTATCTCTGTGCCTTCCCAATGCGGAATCGGATCTTTAGCCCTCGCCCGGGCCGAATGGATACGATTGGCTCTCATTGGTTTAGTGTAGATATCCCGTACATGGGTGGCGCATGGACGGACATGGCACCAGTCCCTTGGATATGCGGCGCGCCGTATTTTTGCGGGGGTGCAACCATCGTTCTACCTAGGAGCAGACTGGGAGGTAGGTACCCATTGATAGATCCGTGAGCTTTGACTGGCCAGGCAGTCAATGTGCCCGGCCGCAGTGATACCAGGAGGAAAGCCAGCTCCAAGAGACCAGACAGCTATGCGTATATGAACCAGGTTACTCCCCCTTTGTCTCTCCATCGGTCTCTTCCCTTTGTTGTTCGTCTTCGATTTAATTCTGATATCGACACCTCTCTGGTCGCGAAGGAGACTGATCTTCAGTTGGACATTCGCAGCCATGGCAACGACTGAGGTGCGCGAGGCCTATGTGGCCGACACATCGGCCCACTCCCCCACGGAGGAGGAGAAGGTTGACGATAAGTACGACGATGTCAAGGTTGACGAGAAGGAGATGGAGGAGGAGCTCGACCTTTACGTCCCTCTGAAGATGGACCCCAACTTGCCGTATGAACCAAACCCTCTTACAGTCCGTGCCGTCGTCGTCGGTATCGCGCTGGGTGCCCTCGTCAATGCCTCGAATCTGTATCTCGGTAGGTGCTTTGTGTGCACATACACACCACCACAGCAGAACCAGCCTGTTGGCCTAGGTTCATTTGCCATGTAGCCAAGGCTGATTTTCCATGATTAGGTCTCAAAACCGGATTCACCTTCTCGGCCAACATCTTTGGGTCTATTTTTGGATACGGTATCGTCAAGCTCTTGTCGAGGGGCTGCCACAACTGGCCAATTCTCGGTGGTACCTTCGGCCCCCAGGAGAACTCCATCATTCAAGCCGCTGCGACTGGCGCTGGTGGTATCGCCGGTATCTTCGTCGCCGGTATCCCCGCCATCTACCGGCTCGGCGCCATCCAGGGCACCCCCCAGCAGAACTTCGGTCCGCTCATCACCATTACCCTTGTGTGCTCTTTCTTCGGCCTGTTCTTCGTCACGCCCCTCCGCAAGTTCTTCATCATTCGCGTCGCCCGTGAACTGAAGTTGCTCTTCCCTACCCCCACCGCCGTGGCTCTGACCATCCGATCGATGCACGCTGGTGCCGCCGGTGCCCGCGAGGCCATCAGCAAGCTCAAGGCCCTCGCTCTTGCGTTTACCGCCGCTCTTATCCAGCGTGTTGCCTCCTATTACGCCATTGGTATTCTCTACGATTGGCACCCGTTCACCTGGATCCACATCTGGAGTAAGGGTACTAGCTGGGCATTGAACATCGAGTCATGGGGTTGGTACTGGGAGTGGACGCCCGCCTTCATCGGCAGCGGTATCCTGATCGGCATGAACGCAGCCATCTCTCTGTTCGCTGGTGCCGTCCTTGCCTGGGCTATCATCGGTCCCACGCTCGTCCACTACGGCGAGTGCATCGGCAAGCAACTCTACGCGGATGATCCATACTGGGATTCCCTCTACACGTTCGCGTCGCTCAAGAACCTCGGCAAGGAGAAGCCCAGCCCGCGATACTGGCTTCTCTGGCCCGGCGTCCTCATCATGGTGGCTACCTCGATTGCCGAGCTATTGGTTCAGTACAAGGTGCTTGGACACGCGGGCAAAGCCGCCTGGAAGGGCATGGCTAGTGGCATCAACGATGCGAAGATCAAGATCACCGGCAAGCCTTCTCCTTTCTTCGAACGCCAGGCCAACAAGTATACAGACGATTCCAACATGGTTGCCGACTCTGCTCGGCCCGAGGACCAGGTACCTATGTGGCAGTGGATGCTCGGCCTCGTCGTCAGTATCGTGATTGCCATCATTGTCTTCCACTACCAGTGGGGCATGAACCCTGGATTGACGATTCTAGCCTGCCTGCTCGGTTTCCTGTTCTCGTTCCTGGCCATCCAGATTGGCGCGGTCACGGATCAGACCCCCCTGACGGCGGCTTCCAAGGCCAGCCAGCTTGTCTTCGGTGCCGCCACTGCGGGCAAGGGCTACGCGATCCTCGATGCTCAGCGAATCAACCTTGTGGCTGGTGGTCTCGCTTCGGGTGCGGCCGACGTCGGTACCTCGTTGACATCTGACTTCCGTACCGGTTTCCTCCTGGGCACACCCCCGAACAAGCAGTGGTATGCGCAAGCGATGGGCACGCTCGTCAGCGTGTTCCTGGCACCCGGTCTCTTTGTCCTCTTCACAACAGCCTACCCCTGCATTCTCAATGGTGACGATAAGTGCGCGTTCGGCGTCCCCTCGGTGGCCGCCTGGGCCGCCGTCGCCCAGGCGGTGACGGACCCGTCGGTCAGCATCCCATGGAGCTCGGGCATCTTCTCCATCGTCATGGCCATCGTCGTGGTGGCGCAGGTCGTGGTCCGCCACTTCTACCTCGTCGGCGAGCGCGAGTGGGTGCGTGAATACCTGCCCAACTGGGGTGCCATCGCGCTGTCGTTCGTGCTACCCAGCCCCGTGTTCACGACGGCGTCGCTCTTCGGTGCCCTCGTTGCCTTCGCGTGGCGCAAGTGGAAGCTGTCGTCGTTCGAGCTGTACGGTTACGCAGTAGCTGCAGGCTTCATCGCAGGCGAGGGCCTGGGCGGTGTCATAGGTGCCGTCCTCCAGATCGCTGGCGTCTCAGGTGACATCCTGGGCACCAACGCTGGCTGCCCGGCCAACGCATGCTAAGTTGGCCGGCGCGAGTCGGTTGAGGACGAATGAGGAGATGAGGAATGCTATACCCCCCTGTTACAGTGAACGATACAATGTTGTCCCATATATTATTAGATACCACATCTCCTAATAGACGTATTTTCATGTCGAATGTTTGTCCCGTCTCCCGTGTAAGCGTGCCTTCACATCGTGCTTGGTCAAGAACGAAACATGCTAGACGCAGTTGTCGGGGTGCAATACGCTATAGCACTCATATCTACCTGACAAGAGCGCTCCCAGTCCCTAACAGAAGTCAGTGACATGCACGTATACGTATCCGTAGCCTGGTGTGGATCGATATCTTCAAGTTACCAAGGCGTGACGAGCAAGCGATGGATACCTTACCCGATCGATCCGGCGTACATACCTACCATACGTCCATGGGGTACCAGTGAAACGAAACATGATAGTTGGGGAAAGAAGCTGATTTCACGCCATGACATGCGGAGCATCGCGTGATCAGGATAGTCTCTTCAGCGTCTCCGCAAGAAGCAAATGGAAAATATTGAATGTGTATGTAGGTAGGTAGATTCATGGGGACTGGATGGTCTACACATGTATCGCACGGATCTTATTAGACTGGTGGGGGCCGGGGAGAGGGTGAAGTTTGTATGCGATATGTGGAGGAGATGCCCGAGTAAGACGAGGCTTACAAAGGCGGTTTAAGTATAGGTATCTCTAAAGCACCTCATCGACCCTATAAGGAAACAAGAACGAAAATCTTATTCCGATGTTTGGCGTCGTTGCCTGAAGCACACCACGCTAAGCAAGGCATCCGATTTGCGCTGAATTCCGAAGGTGAGATTCCCATGACCAGATTAGGAATATTGCCTAATCGGGCATTCGGCATACTACTACTAGTGCGCATATGTACTTTATAAGCTGCACTTAACTATGTGCTGCTGAGCATGGAGATACATAATAATGAAGGCCTTGACAACCTCTACCTAGATCTATCTAATATATACTTAAGATACTGAGATAATGAATGTAGCTTGGAATACTTACTTACTAGGTATGTACATGTAGGTAATTTGGCTTGTCTCTTACAGTTGGGCTGTACTGTGTTTTGTACTGTGAATAGTTAGTAGGTACGTAGTGTGTGTTCGATAGAGGTGGGTAGGTACATTGGGCTTATCTAAAGATGCCCCACCATCTGCATCGCGTCAACCCAGACGCGGTAGCAATAACTACTGGCAACATCAACCCTGGTGTTGCTACTGCGTGTACTTGGTAACAATTATTCACCATTTTGCCTTTCCCTTCAAGCCCTTGTCCTCTTGCTCGTACTCCCTCCCCCGTGAGTCTACCCTGAGCGTCAATTCCTCGCCAGCCCGATTCAGCCGACAGTGAGAATTTAGTCGATACGCCACATCTCGATTGATATCTCCCTCTACTATGCTAGACGATCCTTGGCGGCGAAGTCGGCGATAGCGATCGTCTGCCCCTGTCCTAGGGATGATAGGTAGCCTATGATCTGTTATAAGCAGAACCCCTCGCTCTCCAATGCCGCCTGTTCAGAACACTTTTTCCATTATCCCCGATGCCCCCTCCCTCTTGAATGGCCATTACGATGGCCGCGCCGACGGCACGAACGCTCGTACGAGCAAACCCCCCATGACCTCGAAGCAGGTCAAAAAGGCATATAAAAAGGCGAACAAGGGACCCAAGCTCTCCAAGGCTGAGCAACGCCGTCTCGAGCTGTTCGAGCAGGATCGCATCAGGAGAGAGTTTGAGAAGGAGAAGAACCAGGCCCGCGCGAGGGCTGCCCGCGACAAGAAGAAAGAGAGGGAAGAACGGGAGCGCGCTGAGAAAAAGAAGAAGGGGCTGCCGTTGGTCGATGTCCGGCCCTCCCAGGACACCATCGCCCGATTTGTTCGCGCCAAGCCGAAGAGCCGGAATGATGAGAACGCTCCACCCTTGCCCTTGGACGAGGAAGACAGTCGGAGCTTATCCCCGACGCCTCCACGCCTCGATTTTAAGGATTCAGATCAGATCCTACATTCTGACAATGTAGACAAGGAGACGCCCAAGAAAAAGAAGGACAAGAAGTTTGGAAAGGTTTCGGCGCTTATACGCAATAGCCATGGATCAGATGACGAGACTCCCATCATAGGCGTAGAAAAGGGAGACGACACAGAACCCCTGAGCAAGAAACGCAGGCTCGATGTGCTAGAGGAAGAAGATGAAGAAGATGAAGAAGATGAAGAAGCTGGTCCTCTTTTCCTTATGGCTAATGCGGCAGTTCCATTGTCACCAAAAATTGGCTCAAAGCTAAATCTAGAAGTAGATGTTGTCAGTGACCATGCAGAAGAAACTCTTATGCTTAGTCTAGAACAAAAACAGGACCAGGAACAGGAACCGGGACCGGAACCGGAACTGGCTGAGCTGGATGTTGACAACAGCTTTTCAACCATCGATCTGAGCGAGAATAGCTTGTTTGACGACTTGCTTTGCGAAACAGAGGACAACCTTAGTAGCTCGACTGCACCGCTGGAAAAGAGTATATGTGTATCCGGGCAGCCACAAGACCAGAATCCGCTAACTAAATGCCCTCCGCCTAAACCACCCGACAGCCATTTGCTATTTCCGAACAAAACTGATCGACCCTTACCCTGCCCAGACCAGGCGGTTAAACCGATCGAATCATCATCTCTCCAGTCGAAAACGGCTCACCGAAATGCAATTCCTGAACAAGCAAAGCGAGTTTCAGCAGCTCCCCCTTTCTCCTTCTCCCCAACCTCCAGTGCTCAAAAATCACAACCGGCTGCGCCTGGCCCGCGTTCGTTTCACCAGCCCAGAACCCCTATGGCACCACCCCCGGTCCCACCAAAGTTCAAGCTCTCTAATCAGGTCTCTGCTGCCTCTCCGAGGATGCCTCAGTTTCTTAAACCCCCTCTGCCTCGTCCTCCTCTCATAGCTACTACGGGGCCTAACTGTTCTCGTATGTTCAATCCGAAACAGGCTATAGAAAACGAACCACCGCCGAGCACGCAGTTGTTTGTTCTTAACCACCTCGACGATTTTTTCCCTAGCCCATCCCAGGAAGTACGGGAGATTTTTGAAGAGCCACAAAGGAAATGTATTGGCGATAAAGCTTCCAAGCTCAACCCGAGCATCCCCAAAACCCTAGCTACACCATACAACCGAAGCGTGGTTTCGACATCAGGCATCAATCCAAATAGCTCTCGCCACATTCGGCAGATCACCGATCGTCTCGAACCTGACCCTCAAAAGATCACGATCCAACCGTATATTCCGCCTATACCCCAACACACATCGAGTGCCTTCGAGATGCCTTTCTTCTGTACACAAGACTTGCTATTGTCCTCTCAGGACGTCAAAGACATTGAGGAAGACCCTCTGCCGCTATCCAAGGCTCAATCTCCCGTTCCTCCATCCCCCATTCCTATGTCTCCAAAGAAGGACTGCACCAAACAGCGGGACGCGCCTCGGCGTTCTCCGAAACGACTTTTCACTTCAACTTGCCGTGAGTTACGCTACAAATATGCTATGGAGCGGAGCAGGACAGCGGCATGGGAAGGCCCTAGTGCCCGGCAGAAAGCCCGTGAGGAATTGGATCAACTCCAGGCGCTAGAAGATGAGCGACTTGAAGCGCTTCTCGCCGATCCAGATGAATACATGGACACCGCTAAATCTAACGTAGCAATCAACAAATCACCTACCACGTGTATTCACAGCACTCCTACGCCCCAGGCTCAACCTCCCCGCCCCGTTCGCGTCGACGGGAGTATGCGGAGCTCACTGCCCAGCTCGCCCCCAATGCCAGAAGATACGGCGCCAAACGTGCGGGAGCCACCCGACGCGGGACCGGGGCCGGGACGCGGGGGTGATAGTGGGGCTGGTGAGACTCGTCGGCGGAACACGCGGCCCAAGGGTTCATATGAGGCAATGCTAGAATTGCTCGCTAAGGGTCCAAAGCAGAAGCCAGGCGCGCGTGTGGACACGGCCGTCAGTGGAAATAATCGATACGGAGAGGTAAACAAAGATAACAGCAGACGTCTTGACCAGAGGGACCAAACAGCCGAAGAGTTCCGCGCCATGATGACGACTATCCCCGCGTCTCAGGAGACGGACTACGACGGCGGAGAGGAATGGGACGATGACGAATTGTTATGTGGTATGGTATGACATGAAAGATATGACAGCTTACTTTTTTTCCTTTCCACTTTTTCTTCCAGCATTGGGGAATATTAGGTAGGTAAATAGGCCGCCTACCTAGGTGCATACACGGCGCCTGATGCATTTGACTTCTGCTGCATTTCCTTTGCGCCGGTGTTGGGTATTTAATAGAGTATCTACACTATTGTTGTGCATTTGCATATATCTGCATGGGAAGTTTAGGCTGGTGGTTGGGAACGGGAAGTGGACTGGACTAGATATACCGCGTTGCAGCCGCTACAGGGCTCTATCATCCCCGTACACCTGGGCCTGATCCAACTTCATGTCGGCTACCCAATACAAGACCAGTTCCTAATGGTGCCGTACATAATACTTCTTGCCTATACAGGTGAGTCGATAGCACAATCGCTGCTAACAAACAAAAAAAAAAAAAACAAAAAAAAAAAAAAAAATCTCTCTAAGGATCGCCCACCATCGGGCCGAAGCAGTACGCATATAAAAAAAGCTAAAAAGAATAACAATATAACCAATGTTTGTAGTGCAGCAAAATAGGACAGGCAATACGGATTAACTTTAACCGTACATACTTAATAGCAGTACCTCTGCACCGTTAAAAACGGCCGCTGCAGTTTTCGCAAACATTAGCAAACTATAAGCAGCTATAGCACGGCGACAACGCCAACGGCGGTAGGGGACGGGTCTCTAAATCTGATTGAACAGCAAACACAAAACGAGCCAGCAGCTAAAAAACAAAGTTTGACCACAGCAGCAATCTGGCTGGCACAGACGTGGCAGTTTCTCGGTAAAGGACGACGGCGACTTTTACAACCGGCGTGCCTCTGAGAGCGCAATTAGTGTCACGTGCCATGGATTATCCAAACGTACCTAGGTAGGGTAGCATAGTACCTCCACTAGTTAGTTAGACACATCATCCATCTCACACACACCATTGAAGGCTCCTGACAATTGGCCTCCGTTGCGGCCCCTATGACCTCTTTCTTGCCCTCCTGACGTAACTTTAACCAATTCTTTTTATAGTGTATTGCAAGTTATGCAGCTTTATTTGCCTTAGCTTGTGCAAAAGCAGATCCTGCTCAGGCCTGGCTCGGGCTAAAAGCAGCGTGGTTCAGGTTGGATTCTTATTCCGATTCGGGTTAGTAAAACTATCTTAGAGGTAACTAGTCTAAGCACTGTGTAAGTACAACAGAACAAGGGAACTCTCATATATCGCGGTAGTCCCCGACGGCAATATGTTCTATGATGTATTGTCTGCATAGCATAGTATTACACCAAGTATTTAAATAGAGGCGATGTAAAAGACTTCAAGTCAACTTAGACTCGGAGTTACACACACTCAACGCAAGGTGTTATCAATGGTAATCGCTACTCACGATACAATGCAACATCACATTTCCTCAGCCCCGATTCGTGATTGAGGTGATACACACCAATTGATAATTCAGCCAGCCATCTCTTATAAAAATGACAACACCAAGGCTCCCTCCCATCTCGTCCCTGCCCACAGCAGACGAAGAGACCATAAAATCCGTCTTGGACACTCTCTTCGAGCCATCTCCAGAAATCCACGCCATCGCAGTCCCAGTCATCCAGCGGAAGAAACGCATACCCGCCAACCCGGGGCTCACAGCAGAGCTCCCTGCGCCCATCTCCCAATCGACCAACATACCAGACGACATACCACTCACAAGCTATGACTCCTTAGTCCAGCACATCGGGACTCTTCTCCACCAACTCGCCATTTCATCCCCATCGCCAGCAGCGCGGGAGAAACTCCACAGCATCCTAGGCTCGCACCCCCGTTTGGGCGCCAAGAAGGTCGACAGCGCACAAAGCCGTGCGGAGCAGGCCCAGCTCAACACGGGCGCCGCGGACGAGGCCGAGCGCCTGGCGGCCCTGAATGCCGAGTACGAGGCCCGGTTCCCGGGGCTGCGTTACGTCGTCTTTGTGAACGGGCGCAGCCGCGACGTCGTCATGGAGGACATGCGGAGACGCATCGATAGGGGGGACATCAGGGCTGAGGAGCAGGAGGGGATCCAGGTGAGTAGTTGTCTCGTCCCCTTTATAAGCACAGGACTCGGCGTGGTCGTATCTACGACCTTTCTTGGGTTTTTCTTGTTCATTTATTCTCGAAGTCGACCGGTGAATACTGATGAGCGCTGTGTTGTAGGCCATGGTTGACATTGCGCTGGATCGAGCAAAAAGGCTGGAGTCTTCTAGTTAGAATATCATGAGCTTGCCACCGGGATTTTCCTATGAGGTCCCTCAAATTAAGCCAGCTACGTAATAGCCAAGATGGTGGTTTCGCGTGAATAATATGTAGATCGCACTCGGGGTCTCTTCCCACAAAGAAAACTCGTTTGCATATTGACAATTAGACATTTTTGGGGAAGAGCTTGTATTTGTGATCTTCACTAACAAGCCCATCTTCTCCAGTTCCTGTCGTTCGACCCCTTAGTCTTCATTCATACAGCGCTTCCCATGAGCAAGCCAACCGTTCCATTTCTCATCTCCCCTTTTCAATTTTCAGCAACCATTCCACAGCCGATATAAACCGCTCACGAATGCAAATAACTCACTCCAGATGCTGGTAGATAAGAAGTACTGAGATATGCGTACACCGAGCCCATTCGCCTCTTTTTTCAATGCAAGACCAGATTCATACCCGTTCATTCATCTAGCACATAAACATGCACAGAGCCCATCAGCAGCAGCAGCATAGCAACGCTAGTACCAACCTCACACAATCCAAGGGATACCATCCAGCTCATCAAGATACTCCTCATAGAACTGCTCCTCGACAGGACCCGCGGGGCCAGCAACCCTGGCCTCAGGCGAGCGGGTGCCTCCGGAGCCGAAGAGCACGCCGAAGTCGGCGTAGACGTCGTCCATGTCGTCGTCAGAGAGGTCGGCGTAACGATCACGGAAGCTCGCCGCCGGGAACGCCGTGTTGTCCTCCTCGTCGCTGATCTCGGCGGGCGTGTGATGCGGGTGCGGGTGCGGATGCGGATGCAGGACGGGCGGGGGCTCAAGTTGTCGCGGCGCGCTCCGAGCCGGTTCCGCCACGTGCCGTTCGTTGTGTCGGGACGGGCTCGCGGGGGGAATATGATGCGTCGCGGCCGAGGTACACATTTGGCGGACTTGGTTAGCACTTGTATGCTGCATATCCGCATGGTTCGCCGCACCCACACCGTAACTATAACTATAATTATAACTATGGCTATGTTGCTGCTGATGTCCAGGACCTATAGGCGGATGGAAGCTTGTAGTATGCGGGCGCCAAATAGGCGGGATGAACACCGACCCCGGGCCTCCTCCCCTCGGCGTCGCGCTGCCGCCGTCGGCCCTCCCTACAACGGGGAACATAGCGCCCATGGTGCCCGCGGCAGGGGTAGTGACGAGCAAGAGGCCGTGGTCAAGCGCGTTCCCACGGGCCGCGAGGTCAGCCATGATGGTGTGGCCGCGCGAGACGGCCGCCTGCCTGACGCCGATGCGCACGCGGTTGAGGATGGCTGCCTTGCGGACGAGGGCGCTCTGGTGGCCGGCGCGACGGGCGCCGAGTGTTGTGGCGGCGAGCTGCTGGATGCGGTGCAGCACCGGCATGTTGTCGCTGCTCTCGCGGATCAGAATGTGCGTCGCGGGTAGCGAAAACGGCCGCGAGAGCCGTGATGTGACGAGGCGTAGCAGTAGCCGCCGTTTCTTGACCGCCAGCTCGGCCGTGCCGGGCCCGTCGACGTCGTCCGGCGTGCGGATGCGCTTCATGTTCTGTTGCCGGAAGGGCAGTGAGAACTGGAACTCCGTCACTACCGCCCCCGTTGCTGCGGGTTTTGCTGGTGACGCGATCGCCCGGCTTTCCTCTCCCTTTTCTTCTTCTGTCTTCTCTTTCTCGAGGCGTTCGCGGACGATAGTGTCCGCTTTCACTGTGCGAGAAGGAGGAGGGGGCTCGTGCCGTCTTGCCTCTTTCTGGGGCGGGCTGTGCGATTTAGGGGACGGTGGCCAGGACTTTGAGCCCGATCTCGTGTCGAGACCGGGGGTTCCGGGCCGGCTACCGTCGCATGGGCTCTTGGTGCTCCCGTCCACGCACCTCGGCGCATTCCTCGTAAGCGTGCAACGGGACGGCGGAGACGACGGGGCCGATGCGGCAGGCGGTAGGTGCCGCGGTCGGCCGCTCATTTCGAAATCCTGCGGCCGTCGCATATGATACCCGTACGCCCCGAAAGGCTCGGGGGTCATCTGATGGGCGTCAAGCTCCATCGTTTCCGCGCCACAGCAAATTTCATCCAGTTCCGGCTTGGCGCTGATGTTGTGAGAAGGTCCCCGGATATAGAAACGTCAAGGGGGCAGATCCCAAATTGGATCCATGTATCCCGGGAGATCGAGAGAGGTGGTTTCTTGGCTACCTTGAACGGCACGGCATAGTCGATTGGGAGACCCACGGACGGGCGGGAATGTTGCGTCTACTATAGACCTGGGAAGGTAGAGTGATGATGGGCAATGATAATGACGGTAGGGTTCTCGGCGCACGATTCAGGCTGAGCAAAGTTTAGAATCCAAGCATCTAATAGCCTCAAAAGAAATCCGTGATTTATCGCCCGGAGCACAAATACTGTGTAGCGTATCGACGGCTTTCTCGGAATCTTGTCTGTCGTAGTATCAAGTGAAGAATATAAGATTCTATCGCGATCCGAATCCGATATCCCCAGTGTAGGACTTAACACAAGCCAGACAGGTAGGAACAACCAACGTGTCACGGGCTTACGGCGTGTAACTACCAAAGGACGACAGGGAGGCCGTAAGCGAGATGGGAATACCGATATTATTATAACCACCCGCGGAAATGAAGGCGTAGTGAGCACAACTGCCACCTATGCCGGTTTCAGAGTCGAGAAGTAGGTCGAGAGAAAAGACCCTGTCCTGGAAATCCTGTGCTCGGGACGAAGCGACTCAGAGGAGAGAAGCCGCTGGGTCAGTTCCACCTGCTATTGGAAGATGCAGCATCGAGTAGGCGAGGCGAGGCCATGCAGGGAGGCGGGCAGGCCCCAAGGTCACAACGTCGGTGAAGGACAGACGGACTGACTACCTACTACAGAATACGTAAGCTGCACGAGGGGCAGCTGTACATATACGCTGGCGCCGTCAGTCCTCGTGCGGAGTCTCTGTACCGTACTGTATATGTGTATGGATGCACGTATGTCTAATAACCGGTCTGTATATCGGTCAGATTTTACGATACGTAATCGTGGTAAATTGGTTCCCGTACCTCCCAGGCCAGGTGCGTATTACCCGCATCCCAGTCGATTCGGGCTCGACCGACGGGCGTTCAGTCAGTCACAATGTGATGTAGTTTCACAGTAAGTAAATAGAGGATAGTGTGTGTGTATGTATGTATGTATGTATGTAGATGTTAGCTGGTATACGTTGCCCTCGGCAATCATCCGGAACGGGCAGCACCAGGGGGTCGGTCAGTTGTCGAGGAACCAGCCGACGGGTGAAGTCAGGCCACACAGAGTTGTATGTGTCTCGACGTGTGTATGTACGCCTGTGCGAATGAGTGCGTTGTGTATATGTATGTATGTACGTATGTAAGTAGGTATGTACGGTAGACAGGCAGAGAGGTAAGAACAGGGGATGGATAGAATGGGACATGGCATGGCATGGAAACGGATGCAGGACGCAGGATACCCGCCCAGACTAATAACGTCTCCAGGCTTATGGGAAGGGGTCCTAGCCCTCCAGCCCAGGTCTTTAATTAGCAGAATAATATAGCAAATTATAAAATAAAAATAGTACTTACAAATAAATAAAATAACTACTAAATTAAAAATAACTTGCTTAACTACAACTTTTACCTAAAATAATGCTTTATTAAAATATAAGCTTACTATTTTTAACTTTTAAAAAACTATTAAATTAACTAATTATATAAATTTAAAACTTTTTTTTATAATATTTTTATACTTATTTTATATATAAAATATATTAAGCAATAAAAACTAACACTTTAAACAATTTTTTGCAATTTTTACTTATTTAAATATATTTTTTATAATATTAAAAAATATTTAATTAATCTATATTAACTTTATAATAACGCTTATAAAACTATTTGTTTTATATTTATTAAATATTATTATATTTTTAATATTTTTAACGTTTATACTTTTTATATTTTTTATATTTAATTTAATTAAAACAAAAATTTTGTTTATATTTAATACTTATAATAAAAATTAATTTAAATTTATATTAGCTATTATGTAAACTTTTAATACTTTTTATTACTAAACGTTAAACTATAATAAAAGCTATTATTTATACTAATATAATAATAAATATAATATAGTATTAAATAATTTTATTAAAACAGCGTTATATAGCGCTTTATAATAGCTAATTATTTAAAATATTTATATAAGTTTTTATTATTTATAATATATAATTAATAAAATATTAAAAATTAATAATATAATTAATATTAAACTTTAATAAGTTTAATATTAATAAACTTATTAATATTTAATTTAAAATTAATATATATTTAAATCGTTAAAAAAAAAACCGTAAACTTTAAAACAAAAATTAATTTATAATTATATAAATTTAAAAATATAATATAATATTTTAAAAATATATTATAAAACTAATAAAATTATATTAAAATTATTATTTAATATAAATAAAACTAATTTTTAGTTAAATTATATATAAAATATATTAATATAATCTTATTATAAAATTAATAATTTATAATTTATTAATCCAAAAATTTAAATATTTATTACTATAATTAAATATATTTTAACTATAAATAAAGTTATATTTATTTAAATAATTTTTTTAATAGTTTAACTATTTAAAAAATTTAATAATAACAACTTAAATAAAAATATTATTATTTACTTTTTAAAAAATAAATAAATTAATAATATAATTACTTTAAATTAATTCAATTATTTTAATTATTATATAAAACTTAATAATTTATTTTAAAAAAAAATATTATTATTAAATAATTATAAAAGCTATAAAACGTATAAATTTAAAAAAAAAGTTAAAAAAACTAATATTATTATTTTTTTATTACTAAAATATACGTTTTATTTATTATAACTACTAAACGTTAATATTTTTTAAATATATAAAACTTATTTAAATTAAAAAATATTTTTAACTATTTAAAATAACATTATTAATTATATTAAAAATAATTTTTTAATAAAATTATAATTAATATATAAAAAAACTTTTAAATAGTTAATAATTTTTAATATATAAATTAAAACAAAAATATTATTATAAAATTTTAATATAATTTTATTAACAATTATAAATTTAACGTTTTTAATTACAAACTTAACTTTTTTATAATATAAACAAAAATATATTTTATTATTAAAAAATAAAATAAAAAATAATAATAATAATATAATTATATTATAAACGTTTTTAATAAATAAATTTAAAAAAATATATAAAACTAAAAATAAAAATAAAAAAATAATATTTATAATAAATATATTATTATTAAAAAAATTATATTAATATATTAAATAATAACTTAAAATTTATATAATTAATTAAAAATTTTTAATATTTAATATTATAAAAACTTTAAACAATTATAATTTATTAATAATAACGTTAATAATTAATAAATTAAAAAAAACAAAAAAATATTATTATTTTTATAAAAATATTTTTAAACATAAAATTTATAAAAAAAAAACTTAAATAATAAAAAAACATAATTTTTTAATTATTAAAAATATATAATTATATATAATAAATAAAAATAAACAATAAAAAAAATTAATTAATAATAAAAATGCTAAAAAAATAACTAAATAAAAAAAAAATAAATTAATTTATATATATAACTAAATTATATATATTAAAAAATTTTTTTAAAAAAAAAATATATTAAATAGTTATAAAATTATAAAAACTTATAAACTGTTAATTAATAATTTATTAAAATTAAAACTTTTATATTAATAATAATAAAAAATAAAAAATATATTTAAATAATCTACTTTTAAAACTAAAAAAAAAAACTTTAATAAAATTAAAAAAAATAATTATAATTAAACAAAAAAAATAAAACTAAAAATATTTTAAACAATTTATTAAAAAACTATAATAACTAAACGTTAATAAAAACTTATTAATAAAAAAATTAATTAAAAAATAAAGCAATAAAAAAAAAAAATAAAAAAATATATAACTTAAATACTATATATTAAATTAAATTTAAAACTTATTAACAAAATAATTATAGTTTAAATAAAATTAATAATAATAAATATTAAAAAAAAAGCAAATATAAAGCATATTTGCAAAAAAACGCAAACTTTATTAACAGTTAAAAAAAACTGTAATAACGTTAATAAAACCAAAAATAAAAAAAATAAAAATAATAAACATATAAATATTAATAATAAAATATTTAATATAAATATATATAGCGTAAATTAAATAAAATTTAAAAAATTAATTAAAAATAAAGTTTTTTTAAAGGTTTTGAACGTTTTGAAAATTTAAAGGTTTGGTGAAGTTAAGTGGTAAAATTAGGTGGTGAAGTTGGGTGGTGAAGTTGGGTGGTGTAGGTAGGGTGGTGCAGGTAGGTAGGGTGGTTAGGTAGGGTGGTGTAGGTAGGGTGGTGCAGGTAGGTAGGGTGGTTAGGTAGGGTGGTGTAGGTAGGGTGGTGCAGGTTAGTTAGGTTAGTTAGGTCAGTTAGGTCAGTTAGGTTAGTTAGGGCAGTTAGGTAGGGTAGGTTAGGTCAGTTAGGGCAGTTAGGTAGGGTAGGTCAGGTTAGTTAGGGCAGTTAGGTAGGGTAGGTAGGTTTTTAGTTTTTATATAAAATTAAACTATTAAGAAGTATTCGTTCTTTAGCATGCAAATAACCTAGTAATCTAACAAAGTAGAAGTACAAAATTTTTGGTATAATTTGTATGGTAGCCTAAGTACTATTATTTTGCAATTTGCTATATTATTCTGCTAATTAAAGACCTGGGCTGGAGGGCCAGGACCCCCTCCCATAAGCCTGGAGACGTTACTAGTCTGGGCGGGTACCTACGCTGCGCTACCCATCTACATACATACCGACACACCACCTACCCTAACCAACAAGAGGCACACTTCCTCCACTATCCACTATAGTTATCCTGGAGAGCCCTAGCACATGCAGGCCGGGATTCGCCAAGGTCGTATTACATAGTGTCTACACTAAGGATGTAAGTCCGCATAGGTATGTAACTACCTAGGTATGTATACATACTTACATACCTGAGTACTATATAGCCACCCACAGTCGCAGCTCGTCAACTGAGCGAGCGAGTTGGGGGTAGGGGGAATGCCACTGACATTCACTCAAAAGACTAGCTATTCCTCGGCGTGCTTCTGTAAGTGAAGCAGTGATCTAGGGGGGAGCCAGTCCATCACGTTCGCAACGCCCATCCCCTGACCAGCCAGTCAAACCCGCAGCCTCACAACGCACACAGCACAGACGTCGCCCAATAAGCCCCCCTGGCCGCCCTCCTCCAGCCGTTGCCCAACAGTACCCCAGATTTCTTCTGGTCGCCCCCCTTCCCCCCCCCCGGCCACCCCGTCCCCGGAGTGCAGAAGCAAGCCGACCGACATACGTGACTGTGTTCCCGTGAGCCCAGCCTTACGCATGCATGACACGTAGTGTACCGGTGTAGGTACGGTGCAGTGCTGTCGTTGGCATATGCGCAGTGTAGGGTACTTAGTCACCGAATGCCGCCCTGGAATCTCACACGTATGGATCGGATGAGTGGCTTTGCATGCCAACGACGCGGAAGAGTAGGTACCTACCTGACCTGCCTATACATAACTAGTCCTCTATGTACTAGTAGCGTGGACGGACGCAGGCAGGACTTTTTCTTTACAGGACCTAGCGTACTGCGCCCATCACGGGATCAGAGCTGCCACCCACGATCCACGATCTCTCTTCGTAGCGGATTCGTAGATAGGTGGCTTCTGTCACCACGGACCGCGCTATAACACCACACTAGCCGATGATTCGCGCATATTTTGGTTTGGGCAGGGTGAGGGAGGGATTGATTCTCTGTCTCGGGACGCGCATCTCCGAGAACGTTTATCCACCCACCAGCGACCACAGTGGCCGGACATAGCGGTCAGGCCAATAATCTGGGCATCGTCCTCGCTGTGGATATGTAAGTATGTAAGTAAGTACCTTCTATAGATAGATAGTGTTCCTGGTGTACCTGTGTAAACTCCTTGGAGAACCCGGGCAGCATCACGCTACAGAATGTAGACTAGACTAGACAGGGTGTCTTCTGTACTGTAGGTACACTAGGTACCCTGTATGCAGTAACTACACACGAGTTAGGCTTCGAGCTAGGTGGTAGATCTGGGGGAGACGATCATCTTGGACGTATGAGGTCTAGTGCAGACAGTCTGCAGACAGCATGCGAGGAGCAGGGGGGCTTCAATCCTTCGGCTTGCTGAATTTAGTGTACCTACAGCATACACCACCATCTAGTCTAGATTCCATCAAAGTGAGATTTGGTGTGGTAGTATGTGCACAAGAATACCTAGTTTTCCTTGCAATATTTTTTACACCAGCTGAAAAGGAAATAAATTAATAAGTAGGAGAAGAAGAAGAAGAAGAGAAAAAAAAGGCATGGCAGACAAACAACGCGCGCATACATAAGGTAGATATAACATGACTAGGTAATCATCATTCAACTCATCCGTAGGTGCTTCATTAACCAAGAGGGTAAGCCGGAGTCCAAGTCTCTGGGCAGCAATCCAATATAGGTAGCTTGCTTGCTTCCTTGTCAGCTTTGCACATCCACTATCACCCACTTGTCTACTTATATCATACCACCGCCATGTCCACAGTGGTATCCGTACCATTAAAGGACATCGAATTGGCCTTGATGTCAATTACGTCTCAACAAGAAGAGACAAAAAGAAGAAGAAAAATTCTCGAAGTATTATGTATGAAACCGAACAGGGAGAGACTCCAGATTGGCCCAGCCTGTGGATTCGAAGCCTCACTCGGCGAAGGGGGGAATGAAGATCTTACGCGCAATTGCAGGACTCAATACAACGTAACTATGTACGTACAGCCGAATAATTCTATATACACATACATATGTATGCTGTATGGATTCTCGGAGAAATAATCTTTAGCCCCAAATGCCGCAGAGGTTTATTGCATCTATCATCATTAGTATAAAAGGCCTGCGTGCTCGTGGGACAAAGTAATAAATATCGTCTGTATACCTACTTAACACCAGTTAAGTGTAGGGTTTTCATTTAACCTTACCTCCGCCTTGCTGTCACTCATAGTACGTATACTTAAGTGCCCATGTCCCTACATATATACCTAAGATGCGTACGTACATATGCAGACAGCGTTACGCTAACATTAGTCACGGGACTGGATAGAAATTTTGTGAGCCTGGAACCCCTACCTGCCCACCTCCTATACAATATATCCACGTCCACGTGTTGAGTGCGTTGCTCGCCCGCTCACTCACTTCGGTACTAAAAAAGATTTCACATCAAGACCCCTCACGAGACTCAGCGTCCATCCTCGACGTGTCCAACCCCTTTCCACACCATCCTGTTTTAACCATTCCCACCCTACGGTCATATTTTTCGAGTGTTTTTACAGAAGCAAGTAATGTAACAATCGAATGCGCCGAGCGAAAGAGAGGGGCACGCCTTTTCGTGGGATCTAGACGCTCAGATGGCTTTCTCCGGCATCCGGATGCAACGGACAAGCTACCGGCGGGGCGGAATTGCTTCCGCTTCCAGTAGATTGAGTTTGCCGTAGGTAGGTGCAAGTACGGCGTTTTAAGTATGTAGTTAGACTCAGCCATTAGAAGGGAAGGGAAGGGAAATCAATTAGGTAATGAGGTGTCAAAACCCAGGACCCATGTCCAGGTGGGTTGAATAGAATATCAAATAGAAAGAAACCAATGACTAGATATGTGGTATAGGTATACAAGGCATCGTATGTTTTCATGCCGAGTTTCCATAGCACCTTGACTATATACCAAAGAACCTTTGAACTGTTATGTAATTATCTCCTCCGCTTCCCTAGTATAGCATAATACTCCGAGTTAAGAGCTACAAAATGTTCAACCAGATTCGCCTATCCAAGACATATACCCTTTCTATATGATTAGTTCTCTCGAATCATTATCATCACCTTGAACTCACAACAGGTTAACTAGACTGATATATTCGCATCTCCCTCAAACTCCATATAATAATGTACAATACAAGTCCCTACGCCGGACTCCAGCCGCCCGCCGTATTCCTGTTTGTCCTCATCACGTCGTTCCCCAATCAGGTGCACGGTACCTAGAAAGCCAGCCGCCCACCACCCATCATACTCCCCGGCCGTCACTCGTCATCGTCTCATCCATCCCGACCAACCCTTACACGTCCACCAGTTTTGTTCTCGTTAAAATAACCAGTTGATTTCATCACCGTAATGCCAATGAAGTGAATCTATTGTTTCTGTTTTGCCCAGCTTGTACACGCCAGTGCAGTATCGCAAACAGCTAAAGCCGCTATGGCCTCCATAGATAGATGGCGGTCCTTTTCAAGGCATAAATAGCTCGAAATCAACAGTGATGAATGAAAGAAAATGAAATGGAGAGGGGGGTAACGCCAGATACAAGTATCTATCCGTCCTTGGGGTGGGAATGGGAAAGGGAGTTAAATGGTAACGTTCGTGTAAGTTCCATGTGTCTCTGTAAAAGGGGGATAAAGAAGTGAAGTTAGCGAGGTCAGCCAACAGATTGTGCTTTTGGAAATGGGGCGTCAACAGTCCTCCTCCTCGCATCCCCTCCAACGCCGTGACCGTTGCCATATTGAACCAACGTTGACCTCCTGCTAAGCAAAGAAAGGGGTCCTCTCATTCAAGTTCCAGCCTACACTCCAGCGGCCACACTCACACCACGTTCTTCTCCAATTCGCCGACAAGTCTCTTTCTCCTTAGGGCTCCGGGGATGAGTATCGGTACCGAGGATAGCGCTGATGCGCGTCTTGTCGTAGAGGCTTTCCCGGTCATTGGGGCTAGGAGCGGGTGTAATTGGAGTTTGACTTCCACCTGAAAACATGTTTGCCTTCCAGGCCTGTTCCAAGACAATCGGGCTCACATTAGAGCCGTAATCGGCTGCAATAGCGCCCCAGAACGATGATCGATGGGCGGCATAGATGGCCTGAAGACGAGGCATATCAACCTGAGCCGATGGTGGAGGTAGAGTACAGTCAAGCCGAAGGCTCGGCGTCTGACCTAGAGGAGACGGCTGGGGGAAGGGGGATGGACCTAGGGATCGCGCGCTGTCCGGCATGGGCGTAGGGAAACTCAAGGCTGGCGAGGTTATACCCGTTGAGAGCGTCATCGAAGCCGGCTTTGGTAGGATGGCTGGGAGGCGTGGCGAGCCGATATTACCAGACAAGATTCTGGGTAATTGGATCGAGTTTCGGTAGTCAGGTGAACTCGGTTCATGGCTGCCGGCACTCCCAGGCGGGGTGATATCTCGGGATGGAGACTCGTGGGTAGGAGAGGGATTGATGGCCGGCAGTAATGGGGACTGTCCGGATGAAGAGCCCGAAGAGACCGAGGCCGTGCGCTTGCGGCGGTTGCTTCCGTGACTGAGCTGATGGTAATGAAGGCGGCAGGCCAGCTCTGTCTTTTTTAGATGTGCCGCGATATGCTTGTAGGGCATCTTTTGAAGACGAGTTTGCAGGAGATACACTTCCTGTTCCATACCATTAGTATGACTTCTGAATCTACCATGCGTCGGCTGCCTCGTTTCCCACGTCCTCCTCTTAAAACTACGTTCTTGGGAATACAATTGGTCCCCACGATGATCGTGCTTACCTCATCTTCACTCCAAGCTCGTCCTCCACCGGTCGATGCTAGCTTCCGGTTCTTCGAAATGCCAAATTCATGGCGATCGATGGCGTCACTCGTTGGAGTGTACGGGACACTCCCGTGTGTGTTCAACTGAAGAGGTGGAGCCATTTTATGATGTTGGGGCGGGTTTATTGTCTAGGTAGGCAAATGAAGACGGTGCGGCCTTATACGAATCGAAGTGGGAATAAAATATATCGTGTTAAATGGGCAGGCCGTGCTGCTTTGGGAATCGAACAGGTTGAATAAGTGTGTACAAGTACTATTATCGGGTTTCCTTCAAAAAAAACGTCTCGATCTGGCTATGACACCTGTGTTGGTACTTGAGATGGGTGCGTGTCCCGTCTGTTCGACTGTGCGAGGGAGGGCCTGAAGTCGTGAAACAGAAGTCAAGTTAGAGGGATAGACCAGAAACGAAAACGACCGAGAGGATGACCGTAGGTCAGGAATTACACCGATGACGAAGAAGAAGGTTAGTTCAAAAGAGTGTAAGCAGCCAAGCCAGTTGGACAATGAAAGAAAGTGGTCGCTAGCTGCGAAGAAAGAAAAGAAGGGGAACGGCGCGCAACAACGTCGTGATCGATGCACAGGTTGGACGTAGAGTGCAAAGAAAAGTAATAGAAACAAGAGAAAGACCTAAAAAGAAGGGGAGCAGGCCGGATAATAACGATAACGCATCTGATGCTTCATCCTATCCGGACGTCGACTCATCCAGGGACAAGGGTTGAGGCTGCTGGGGTCGCTGGGGTTGGCCCACCACCGACCGCATCATGCGTGCATAAGTGTACGCGAGCCCTGCTGCCACACCCGCCGCCGACCCTGGTAGTATGGGGTGGATGCGACATGATAAGAAGCACGTCCCCAAGTAGGTAGCTTGATCTGCCATGTCCATAATCGACCCCGTCGATGCAAAACAACTAGTCCCGGTCAAGCAGAAGAGAGAGCGAAGGCGGGAGGGTGAATCCTCGTCCACTTCGCCCAAGTGGTGGACAGGGGTGTGCTTTTCCCACCAAGGTGAATCAGGGCATGAGACGAGATTTTCGAGATGGGCGTTCGTATAATTCCAGGCTCGTCTAGATCGGGGCCGGGGACTGTCAGATCCACGGATACCGCAAACCTCTTAGAGGATCGAATAGGTAGTCAGTGAGCCGGAACTGGGCCAGTATAGCTCGGTGAGGGCTCTCCTCTCATGCAGGCATAGTGACGCACAGCTCATCACCCAAGATTTGTTTGTATCGTGAAGCCGGACTGGGGACTGGGGAGGCAGGGTTGAAGCGAGACAGACAGGGCTGCCTGGAATGACAGACACACATTGAAACGGCGTCGAACACCCAGACGACAAGCGCTCTAGTTTTCTTGTTTCGTTCGATGCGCGGCAAACTCCTGGCCTTACCGTGTTTCGACAAGTGGACACATGGAGCGGCCATCTAGTTCCAGAAACCAGAAGGGCGGCATAACCGAGCACCTGCTGCTGTGAACTCCTCTCGTTGCTCTTGCTCTTGCTTTTATTTGGGTCTTGTCTTGTCGGTGTCATGGCTGTTGTCGTCGTACGAGATGTTTTCACAGTAGAATGTTCCTAGACACGAACCATACACTACTTACCAACCTGCATTAGCCATACCTACATGGGATCGCTGTTTGCCGGAGAACTAACAACCTGGTAGTTACCTGCATGGATATCATGTCTACAGAAACCACCGAGCGCAAGCTCATCATATTAGAAGTAAGAGAGAGACAACACGTGATACCTCTGTTCACTGGGTGTAACAGATAGATGCAGAGGTATCATGGTAGTATCTTGGACGGTTTGGGGGCCATTTTTACACCCCGCCCCTCCCATTCTCTCTCTCTCGCTCGCTCGCTCTCATTAGTTATTCATTGCGCCGTTCGTATCGAGGATTGAGATATGAGGTCTGGGTTTGAGGTCTGACGTTGCGTAGGTTTGGTGTTTGGTAAGGGTGGTGCGAGGTGCTTCAACGTGTTACAGAGATACGCTTAATCAGACGACCGGGGTTGCCATTGGGCCTCGGGTCTCCCCCAGTCTCTCTCTCGACCCCTGAACCCCGCCCTTGCCCCTGGTCATCTTGGAACCCTGGAGGTTCCCAGAACCCCACCTTCGTCAGCGGCTCTTTCAGACAGTGGCCTGCTATCTATGAGGTACCTACCAGGTCGCCTCTATCCGTCTACTTAACCTACCTAGGCCTACTACTGTAAGCCTCTGGGTTAGGTTGGGCCAGGTACATTTGAACCTCTTATGGATCAGCCCTCGGGCGGTTTAACTAGATCCTCGAGTTGTTGTGTTGTTAGCTACTTTAGTTATTACCTGTAAGTACCCAAATAGGTTGTTATAAATGACTTACCCATCTCCATAGATCTACCAAGGTATGCAGACTGCCTAATCCGTATATGCGCAAGGAAGACTATCTATTTCTATATCTGGGACCCGTAGTAGAGCGTATGGAATAGGTAGTTGGCCAACATGACGCGAATACCTCAACACCAATAGAAGCTCTTAGCTTCTGCCGCGCTTACACCGACCGTATGAAGGGCCTCGGCAGGGCTTCTTTCCAAGTGACCTCACTGCCAAGAAAGCTCAAGCAGTTTTCAATACCCACATCCTAGGTATGCAATTCTGAATGTTTCAACACAAAGGACAAGCAGTGAGTTGGTTTGATTCGTTGAGCTACGCACAGTACCAACGCTCTTGGCAATTGATACGGAGATTGAGAAGGGCGGACGCCGTGGAACGGGTGTGTATGTGTAAACTTCATAAGGGGCCATCAATCACAGCTGCTCTACCTAACTATGCTTGGGCTGTTGTGTAACCTGGAAGTCGATATCCGTATCTATCAACCCTGTATACAAATATGTTACAGTATACTACCTAGGTGGGTAGTTATATGGTGTGGAAATGCTATACCTACTTACGTCCTATTCAACTACATATCTAACCTACAAGATAAGTATGTAGTATAGTACGTCACACCTGGCATTTGTACAAGCCATTCCGATCTTTGACGGGGACACTCCCTGAAACTCGCTAACAAAATACTCAATAGGGAACCGGACCTAGCCAATTCCGCCCGTGAACCCTTGGAAATGTTTGAATGGATGTGTTTGGCGGTATCCATCCCAGCCTATAATCGCACGTCATAATCTCAACGGTCTGTCTAGCACGTACGTCGATACGCTACGATACGCGAAGGGCTTCTTTGATTATCCGTGGCTCTGGAGCCTGGAACCCTTTTTGCATCTCCCCTTGTCAACCTGTCGTAGGCTACAGTCCGCTAGCGTTGCCGAAACATTGGTAGTGGTTGGTTATGCAAGCCAAGAACGCACGAGACACATAATGAACACCTGGGACGAGGCTAATGCACCTGGCCGAATAGAGGTTTCTCTCAGGGTTGCCGAAACGGCGCACATCGACACATTGACAAAGTTGTCGGCTGGAGCTGTCGTCTCCTCAAACCGGGGAGCACCACAACTCGTACGGGACGAAGGATTAGCAATGCTTCCTTCTGTGCGCCAGCAACGAGAGGCGGAAAATTCATATTTGGATCCTCTACCTACTCCAAGGATACGATACCCCTCTTTCCCCGGATCCCGCCAGCTCGTCTCATACTACCCACAATGACACGTAATCGAGGACTTTGCCATTTTATGCATGTAAACCTGCATCTGCGATGACAACAACCTAGGGCCTCTGATGAGGCCCCCGCCGTGATGTAATCGAAGATCACGAACTGTTCATCTCACAGCACGGCCGCGGCCCTCAGAGCCGAAGTCGATCAGCCGTCTGAACTCCGTGTTCCTGGGCCTCAACATGCGATGCCGAACTTGGGTAGACCCATTACGATCGATTGTTCGTTGCACTAGAGATCTTCAAAGGTTATGCCAGTAGTCCAATATTTGGCCGTGTGCTAACACCGAATATAGAAGTAACAGTGGCTCCGAACGCCCTATCATCCCTTTCATCAAACATCCAAAGAGTGTAATGGAGTGAGGGTAGATAGAATCAATCCCCCACTTGGTGGCTGCATCCAGAATACCTGCAAGAAGGCCTCTCCGTCTCTCTACGATCACTCGTGCCCCCCGTAGCTACTAATAGTGTTTCATTTATGAATAGTTTCCGTATCCGTTACCATTGGATCCATGCGGCTGGAGCGGGGGATGCTGAGCACGATTTTTTTCTGAGTACATAGTAGCCAGCCGCCAAAGATATGCGCCGTTCGGATCTCCGGGCTCACCTATAACCAGTCCCTCTAGGGCTCGTCGACTAGCTGCCGAATTGGACCGTCGTCGTATCGGACAAGGCGGATTTCGGTGCATTACATGCGTATTTCGCAGGGCTGAGATATATGCCTACCCAGGTAGACGGGCGCCTTGTGACATGACCAAGCAAGGTCGATCATGGGCACGGACCAGAGCTAATGTAAGCCTATGCTGTATCCGTGCGTTCCTAAGCGCGATGGGCCCTTGGAAACCAGGTCCCCACTCCGCCGAGGCGGCCAGCAGAGCCTCAAACCGCATTCCGACTGATCTGCGACTGAGTCTGTTTCAGCGTGCAGATATCTTCACTCGACAGCATCGAAGGCCGTACCCAATCCGACGAGAGAATACGGACACCCCGTGATCGCTAGCAGCGGATGCTCGCAAAACATAAACCAGCGGTAAAGGAAGAATCTGGATAGGTGATTGAAGATGTTGGTTGACCGGTCGTGACTAGATGTGATTATTGCATGATGGAAGCATTTGACCGAAATACTCACGCCTGGTCACCTAACCGCTGACCTTGCAAGCCCGAACCAATGACACCGCCTAAATTGGTATTACTGTTGACATGTTGTGATCGGCGACTGGCAACGCCGAGCTGGGCAGTTGTTTGATTTCACGCCGACATATGCGCGCTATATCGCATGGCATTCCCGTCTCCGGTTCTGCACGCCTAAGTGAGAAAGACCCTGGCTCATACATTACCTAAAAAGGAAGAATAAAAAAATGGCAGAGGAAGAAACACCAAGGTAAGATTGCATCAGCACTATGCATAGTACCCAAAAAAAAATGGTATAATAGGAGCGTCGCCTTCTACTTTGGGATTATCTTTCTGAAGCCGCTTGGCTCGTTCATCGACGTCGCAAACGTTTAGAGAGCGGTAAGTGAAATCAAGGAGAGGATGCTAAGACACTGGGTCGGCATGTCCCGAAAGTCGGGATGTTTCAAACATTTCTGTTCCGGGGGGGTCATGTTTCGTGAAACGAGGGGGTATCTACATCGATAAAGTAATGCAATGCTAGCATCCCTACCCAAGTATATGTAGATACATACGTCGAGTCGCCTATCTACAAGGTACACCTACATTAGGTACTTAAGGCCAAACGATGTACATTCGAGGACTGGAGGAGAAGGGCCCCGGGGCAATAGTATGTCTTGCATACGGAGCATATTGAAGTACATGTGGCTTTGAGATGTGGCTCGTACTTAAATTAGGTAAGGTGGTTAGGTACTAAAGTACGTACGTGGCTCGTAGAGCTAAATTGCCCAAGCCAGGATTAGATTAGCCCTAGATTAGCCGGGTCTCCTACCCACCACGACGACGCCGAAAGCTGGTAGGTTAGGTGATCACATTCTGCAAACCTTTGACAACGGCCGAATCGGACACGACTCCCTCTGCATCAACACCGTCAAGATGCCGACCCGATTGAGCAAGACACGCAAGCACCGCGGTCACGTCAGCGCCGGTCACGGTCGCGTCGGCAAGCACAGGAAGCACCCCGGTGGTCGTGGTATGGCCGGTGGTCAGGTAAGGGAACACAATCTCCATCTAGTATTCCATTGTTATTATTATCTGGTCTACCTACCACCGTTGGCATGATCATGGCTGACTCCCGCCCCAACTCGCAATATAGCACCACCACCGCACCAACATCGATAAATACCATCCCGGTTACTTCGGAAAGGTCGGTATGCGCCACTTCCACCTGCTACGGAACCACCAATGGAACCCTATAATCAACCTCGACAAGGTAAATGCCTCCTTCAATCTATCATCGCGACAACCATCTGGTCACCGTCCAGGCTAATTCCTTTCGATCTAGCTCGCCTCTCTTCTCCCCGAGGATATGCGCGAGAAATATGTCTCTGGGGAGGCCAAAGACACGGCCCCTGTTATCGACCTGCTGAACCTCGGCTACTCTAAACTGTTGGGCAAGGGACGTCTGCCTGAGTTCCCCTTCGTTGTTCGCGCTAGATACGTCAGCAAACTAGCTGAACGCAAGATCACAGAAGCCGGTGGCGTCATCGAACTGGTGGCGTAAGGTTTTGGGAAATCAAAAATGAATTTAGGGAACTCGGACTGGGGTCATCAAGCATTTGACGGTGTTCGGGACGGTTAGGACGGTTACAAAAAAACAAGCCGCGTTAGGACGATAGATCCTAAAATGAACAATTCATCATGACTTGAACCACAATTCCCTGGACGAGAGGTGCTGAAACGAGACACGAGCCGATTATCAAAGAGTGGAATTGCCCGCGTCCTCGGCGGCCCTGATATATGGCACCAACGGAAACGAATTCTTGCAGTTGTGCCCGAAGGATCAAAAAGCGGTTCAAGTCGTATACTTCGGTCATACCGCACGGTAGCCTAGTGACCGCCACTACGCTAAAGGAGCCTCGCTATACTCACTTTTCTGTATCTCAAGAAACCATATCGATCGGTGGAAGCAATACTATAGATTGCTTCCCGCTTTGTGGCTTACGACTTACCAAGACCGTGCATGTTAGTTTATATGATAACCGACGCTTCCTCAAGAACTAACCGCCTGTTCTTGTATTCTGCAGCAGATTCATATAAACGCTTTTCTACTGTCGTCGTCCTGTCGTGCTCTAAGCCTAAATACCACTACCTAAAGAATTGTCCCAGCATTGTCTTGAGACTGGGCGGCCGTACCCACAAAGATCATAGCCTCAAAATAGCTCTGCGTAATAGTGAGGTATGACGAGCCGACCTAGTATAATGGCGATTACCAAAAGTTCCCCATAAAAGCTCACTAACAGCAATCTGACATATTCATGTCGATTTTATATGACCCCTTCTTTGTATCGAATCGTGTACCTCGAGTATCCCATCATGAAAGACATTGTGGTTTAGGAGACCACCAGTTCCATGGATCTTAGATTCGATCTTCGAAAGTCCAAGGCTAATGAATGGACGATGAGTAGGCACATGTGTCCCAAAGCCCCTGAGACCGACAGCTTGTCGCGGAGCTAGAACACCCATCATCCTGGCCGTCGTGCGATCGGCGCTGCAACAGGCCGTGCAATAGGCCTGAGTGATACCGTTTCGACCCGGTAGTCGTTAGACAAAGGGAATGCCGCCAGCCGGTGGGACAGGACCGGCACCAACATACTACAGGGAGTGGGACGTGTCTGTTGTCTCGTCTGAAGTGGTATATCCAGACCATGAATATCAGAATAGTGTTTTACCTAAGGGCTGTCAGTATTTGTTAGAGAAAGAGTATATGTCTCTGTCTAGGCCACCCCCTTTCTGTAAACAGGTAGGCTGTAAATACTTATAGAGTGCGAATCGAAGATACGTCGTTACATCACGGCCTTGAGAATATGTAATTACATGTAGCTGTAAAGCAAATGGTCGTCCTTCCAAAGCACATGTAAGGGAGCTTAAGTATACCTAGATAGGTAGGTAGACGTATGTAGTGGCAGCTAGGACACCTAGGCCTATTTATTTACGTGGTAGACATACTTGGTGAGGCTACATCGCATCAACACCTCCACAACATGCACATGGCATACCAGCATCCGTGATTGTCATTGTGCCCACCCATATCATTACAACGAAGGTTATATAGGTACCTGCGGGACTGGCAAACGAAGTATCGTGGACGACGTGATTCGTTGCGGAGTAGGTACAGCACCAGGTACATGTAGCAATACTTGGGTACATACCGAGCAGTACTTGAGGCTTGGCGCGGATAGTCTTTCGAGGAGGTGCATTAGGGCAGGTTGTATCTTCACGTATCTTTTTGATTGATGCTGTGAGAGTTAAGTAGCGTTTAAATATATCTCTAGTCTCTTGAAATATATATGATCTCGAATCGTATAATATATATACTATGTAGTTAGGAAGTGATGATGAGGCTCGAGCTCGATGATTTCAATCTATGCTCCCGAGTATGTGTTCATACTTGAAGCTCGAACACTCCTTTGGCGCAACTAAACAACTGAGTTATAATCAATAGAATTTATGAGTACCTACATAGGTAGCATGTTAGTAAAGAATCGAATACCTACCTAGCAAGATCTTTCATGTAATGCCTGCGAAAGGTTACCTAAAATTTTACTGCATAAACGGCTTTGGGGCCTAATCATAGGCGACTTTCTGTACACCACCATGCGATGAAACAACGTTTTATGCAACTTTAGCTAGCCACAAAAGATGATATTAAGTTTGTTACTTCCTATATGTGTTGTAGTGCAAATGTGAGTATTTAGATGAAGTGTGCCTTCAAGGTTTGCTTCACGTAGTATCGAATCTCGATATTTTATCGAGGAAAGGATCTCATCGTAACTAGATTAGATCACATGGGTGGGGCCATAGCGCACGGTCTCCACTCCCACGCCGTAGACCTCGGCTGGGGTAGAGAGCAGGTATGGCTCAAAGATTGTAGATTGGGGCTGTGCTGGGCTCTGTAGTGCTGCAATAAAGCTCTCTTCCCCAATGAAATTGCCCAAACCATAAAATTGACCAATTAAGCCTCTGAGCTTCTAACAAATTCTAAGCGTTGATTGGCTATATAGTTTTATCAGGTACCGTGATGAGCCACTTGTACAGTATTATACAGTATCGTAAGCACTCATATATTAGCGTCTGGGATTCGGATGTAGGGAGGTACTTCTAGCCTGCCACCACGTACCTAATCGTTTCCGTATCTTCTTCCTTTTCTCTTCCCACTTTCTGGAACAAGAGACATCGCCCACACCGTCACGCAGCGCAGAAGTATTGGAGACACAAACGTTTGCTTCTGCAGTAGTATCCACCTCGGCACGATCTAGGTACATAGGCAGCCTAGCCATCGCACAACCGTCAAGTCTCATTACCGAACCTCCTAGGTATACTAATTCTTCCTACAGTCATCAGCTGTCTCTTCTACGTCGCCGTCGCCAAAGCTCCAGCGAGACCCGACCGAACGCAAAGAGAGTAGAGGATTTCCCCAGAGGTATTGAAACGTTCTACCTTGTTATTCCTTCTTTTGTTAACCCTGTCCAATCCTATCCAACCCATTCCACCCTTGACGCGACCCTCGGCCCACAAGAGGCAGCCGGCCACAGTACGGTGCTGCAGTGTATATCTAGCTCGAGCTACACCACCACAGTACATATACCTATCTCTCCTGTCCCCAGCGCGATGCGGGTGCTTGCAGGCAGTTACCTGCAATGTATGTATGGCTAGCCACCATCAGCGCATATCAACCAACTGTAACACCGCATTACTGTACTCTGCCCTTCGCTCCTTTCATACAAGTGGGAAGTGTATTGCATTCCAACGTCGTTTATTATTAGATCCTCTTGAGTACACTGCACTACCTACCCATCCACGCTACATAAGGTACCCAGCTAAACCACATACCTCTCCTACGCCCTATACTTATACACTACTTGCATACTCCCCCATTTACGGGATAATCAACCCAACTGAGGCAGTAAATCCAAGGAGGCATGGACAACTGGTCTGACCTATTTGGTATTCTGTAACCTGCGGCCTGCTTGCGCCTCGGTTTGTGAATCTACTTGCCCCGCTTTAGTTCCACCGTGGCCAATTACACGTATTCGTACACCCCATACCCCACTTCCCTTGATTTCGGGTTGGGTTTTCGGGAGACCTAACTAGCCTATCACTGCAGTAGTAGAGTATCTCAGCCTTCTGGCGTCTCTCACTTGATGGCTGGTGATCAATCGCACGCATTTGAAGAAAATTAAAAAAAGGCCCGTTGTTTTTGTTGGTCTTACATCATTCTATTCCCCCCTCGACAACAGTCCGTTTACGTAGTAGATGAGATCGCTTCTGCATTCCATTTTTTTCTTTTTCTTTTTCTTCCTCTTCTTTTGTCTTCGCCGGCATTCACTAGCTGAATGACGTCTACCCGCCTTAGGCCGCTTCTTAATGTTGACGCCGTCTCACGTGGCTGACGCACCAATTTCGCAGGCATTGTGTCGCAACTCGCGATATACTTCTGAACATCCTTTCAGCTCGTACAGCAGTATAGTGTTTGTACCCCGTAGCTTGTCCGTGGTACCTACTTCTGTACGTCTTTTTCCTACCACCACCTTGTTCGCGACAGTAGCGACAAGCCAATACAAGTTGCTCTAAGGTACAAGCGCTGTACCTCAGCGATCCCCACTAGGTCTACGAGTACACGACAAATACACGCCAGGGCAGGACAGTCTACTAATTACGCAGTATTACAGACCAAGATCGGAACACGAAGACGCCAAGGCACAGCTCGGGCAAACAAGCGGAAACAATTTGGGAAGTGGTGCGCTTGATCGACCGGAGCAAGACCTCTTTCTTTAGCCGCAAGTTGCCGGTCTTCCAGTCGTCTGCTCCAGCTCTACCTACCGTTCGTACGCCGCGACAAGTACGAGTGACAGGGAGTGAGTGATAGGCGGCGGTGAGTGTGTTTTCGGTAAGTCACTTTCTTCTCGCCTTCGTCTCTTTTCGGCCCCTTCTCTGTGGGACTGTACAGTTGTTATACAGTGCGGTACTTCCGTCCTACCTACATGGCCTAGCCACTTTTTTTTTTTCTCTCTGAATTACCTATTTCTCGTTTTTGGGACCCACTCCGCCCCATCTCCCCCCTCCATCAGGGTTTTTTTTTGTTTCTTTTCCACACCCTGCCCCTCTCCCTCCCCCCTAGTTTGCCTCTGCCCATTCCTACCTTACCTTAATCATTCTCCCATCCTCGCCCACCCGTGACCTTGTCTACTTGTCCACTTCGTCTCCCTCTTTTTTTCTACTCGGGCGCTACCTCGATCTACTTTGCATGCACCCGCACACGCGCACGATATACACTACTCTACATCCACATCAAAACTACCTTTGAATCTACCTTCTGCGTGCTGCTGCTTGTGTCTTACCAATACTCGATACCCCAGGATTCCCAAGTAGGTACTGTACTTTGCGATTCTCTCCTGCATTCTCCTACTACCTCGGTCGCGTGTACCCGTCCATTTCCCTGCCCATTCCACATTCCACGGTCCACGGCCCCAAACCAACAACGGACCAACAGTACCACACACGCAATCCGCCCGCCCTCGAGCATTTTCATTTCACGCAAGTACCAACCAACATCGTCCAGCATATACCCACCCTGTACCCTGACGTTTATATCCTATACAAGCTACAGTGTACCTGCAACCTCCCCCCATCCCTCCCCGACTGATTTCTGGCTGAGTTATGTGGTGTTTGTACTCTGGTGTCCGCCCGGTGTCTAACCGTCCTGCCTTAGTTCACGACAAAGTTGCGCCATACCCTCGAGCATCGTAGGGTACCTACCTGCTACTACTACTACTACCTTCTTACCTGGCCCGTTTCTGTCCGATCTACCTATTCGTGGTCGCCTGGTTCGTCGACGCGCGCTGCTGTGCTTGTTGAAAGTATCTCTAGCTCGACGCCTTTGATTAACCTCAGGACCGTGTCGGCGCGTCGTGCCTGCTCTCTCAGGCGCAACTCTTTCTGTCGCTTGAAGTTGCGCGTTACTCAACCAATTGCCCGTAAGTTGGCGCTCTTTTGGTTTTTGTCGAGCCCATATATTTTGCCGCTGCAAGTCGGTGTTACGCTCTATGACATCCATCGCTGCCGTCTCGATTTTATGACGCGTGTTGACCGCGCTGCATGCACCTATCACAACACGCAACCAACCCTGTGCACCACCATCCTATCTCCACTATATTCGTCGCCTCACCCTGTAGTCATGTATTATTCGCTGTATCGATGTATCTATCTAGCCCTCATACTGTTGTTACTTGCGCACAATAATTGCTTCAGACACCACTTCATCCGGCTTTGCTAAACATGGCTATTCATATCACCGATTCACTTACCACTCACAATCTCCTATATTCCCCTCAATCCGTCTTCATCTCGCGTCTCGTTGGCTAGAGAATATGATTTTTCCGTCGATGTTACCTCATACACTCTTATGTCGTCTCTCTCATTCCTCTGGTCTCTTGTCTTCATACAACATGGATGAACACGTTCTTCCTTACTCATCTCACGAACCTTAGCACTGGTTTGCATATGCCTGTTGTGGATGCCTTCACTTTTCGTTTTCCTATCTCTCGTACTGATTCATATTATATTTCCTCTCGACTTAAATCTACTTAGACTCCCTAAGCTGACTGGTTCGCACACTACAGATTATGCAGCAGTGGCAGGTCGGCCCTGTGCCGGAGTATCTATATGGCTCCGCACAGCATCCTAATGACATGCAGTAAGTCCTATCCATTCATTTTGTACTTTACTCAACACCACGCACGACCTCTTCCACCGCCAAGTCCTGAGTTGAGCGCAACACATGCCAGTTTCCACCGCCTGTCTCTCTTTTAGGCCATAGCCTCTATGTCTCGCTGCGCTCCCCCGAGTTTCCCGGTTGAGGTGGTATAGCCTTGCACAGACCCATCCTTGCATGATGCCCTACCGAGTTCTCGTGGACTATCACCCACCTGTACTCTATGGGCACCCTTGACTCTACTGCCTTTTGCTGCCGGGCAGCCGGGACTTGATGAGCCCATCCTATATTATAGATGAACCTGGCAACATGGTCTTGACTGTAAGAGGCTACAATGTTGGCGTAGTCTTGCGCCCTAGCAGCTTGTGTATCTATATCACAAACCCGTTGTAGCTGTGTTTGCTAGCCATTCATCCTCGTTATTCAACATCTGTTTAATCCATCATGCTAATATTCTATTATAATATGCAGCACGACCCATTCATATCAAGCTGATATGTCGCGGCGGAACGAGTTCGCTGGTTATGGTACACCAGGCCAGAACCCTGCTACTCAACCCCATCAACAGCATGGTCAGCAACATCATCAGCAGCAGCCGCAGCATGGACAGCACCAGTCGCACCAGTCTCACCAGCCGCATCAGGCTCACCAGCCGCACCAGCACAGTCAGCATACGCAGCATCAGCAACAACAACATCAACCGCAGCACCATCAGCAGCATCACGCAACTCCGGTACCGCCGCCAATCAATCTTTCGACCCCGGCCGCAGCACCGACCCAGCAGCAATCCACGCCTACTCAAACACCAGCTCAACCTGCTCCTCGCGGCCGTAAGAGACCAGCACCTGGACACCAGGCTGCGCAACAGCCTCACCAACCGGCTCACCCGCAGCCGCACGCATCCACTCCAACGCCGGCATCTGCCGCCGCGGCCGCGCCCGCCACAACAGTTTCGGCCCCCATGCCCGGGACCCCGGTTGCTGCACCTACACCAATACCTGCTCCGTCTGTCACTCAGCAGACCCCTGTTCCCGCACCGACTCCCGGATCCGATGCCGCAGATACGCCCTCGCAACCTCCTCCGGTCAAAAAGAGTCGTACAAATACTCCTTGGACCCCGGCTGAGGAGTTGAGGCTTAAGCAAATGCGCGATGCTGGCAACAGCTGGGCAGAGATTGCCAAGGTTTGTCCGCCTCCAGAATTCTCAATATTGATATCCGATAGTTGACTTGATATGGTTAGACGTTCCCAACGCGAACCGAAGGGAGTGTTAAGAAGCATTGGTATAAGGTATGGTCGAACTGCCTGGATCCTTGGCATCTGGATTCTCCAGCTAACAGGACTAGGATATGCATTATGCCGAATTTGCTGAGGATGAGAGCCAGGCTCTCCTCAATGCTATTAAGGATTATGAAAATAATAAATGGAAGACCATCGGACAAAAAGTTGGCAAGCCTGCAAAGGTTAGTATATCCCACTGGATCAGTTTCCTTGTAGCTACTAACATCACGATATCATAGGCATGCGAGCAATACGCTAAAGAACATTTCCCGGATCTCTTTGCGACTCAGAAGGCACGTTAATGCTCTGGGACGTGTTATTAGATGGATTCTTTCTCACCTTCATCTGTTGCTGGCAGGCTCATTACCCATAGGAAGCTTAATACACTACTGGATTGCCATTGTAAGGTTTTATGACCCGGAACGTAACACCTTAACTTTCGCCTCTATATAATTATAGAGTGTTCTATACGACTCTATAACCCATACCTGTTAACGCTTTGCTATCCATTCTTAAAAAACCATCCTCGAACCTTAACCAAGGCAACAACATTCTCGACTTTTGGATCGGACATTAACCAGCATGCATTGCTTACACTGTTGCCGTGCTGCACTCCTGTGCAATTGTACCATCTTTCGACTATTCACCCGGTCTGTTTGCAACACTCGGCTACATTACTATTCCGAACATATCAACACGATTCATATAGACATCTGGGAACAGTTCCGTCACCGGGGATTATTGATATCCTAGCTGAGCAGGACCGATTGCCTCCGTTGAGTTACCAGCTGCATGGACGGTATTGACCATCAAGTGCCGGAGTTGAGTTTTTTATCAACGCTTATCTGTTCTGGTCAGTCTGGAGCAGTATACCTACGTATTGTGCTCGGTTTTCCTAAGAAAAAGTTGTTCTTCGCACTGCATCATACCCATCTCGCGTTCACATAAAAACGGGGGCGACTGAAAGGAGAGAATAGTTGTTGAAGAGGCCTTCTCCGATTCTTCTCTTCAGTCTCAAAGCACATGTGGTCTTTTTTTTTTAATTTACCGTCTCCGTCACAGTGTCTTCAAGGAACAGAGGTGCTGGGAGGGAGGGAAGCAAGGATGAACGGGTGGACGGATGGATGAAGGTATCTCAGGGGATTGACAGCTGGGGTTTCTATTTCGGTTTCTTTTCGCTACTGGTGTTTAGCTTTACATAATTTCAACTAGACAGATGAGTCCCACGGCAGGTTCAATGTGATGATTTCTGTTTCTTCGCAAAAAGGGGAGAAAACTCAATATTACTAATTGATTTCTTTATCAAACCATCTATGTGTACTTGCATAATCTGTGCCATACAACAATCGGCAGAGTCTTCGCATATACAACTCAATCCAACTTCGTTGCTAGCTAGAACTTTGTTTTGGTTGAACAGGAGTGTGCTAGCTGATTCTGTAACCAGATAGGCACAGATTCACAGCCTTACTCTACTAACGTAAAGGTCAACATGTTGGTCCTCTCCCGTTCTAGGTTGCTACAGCACCTTTACCGGTGACGCGCCGCAGGCCAAAGTAGCTCAGCAGGAGAGGTTGCAGCCTACCACTGGCGAGTGACTTAGTATATTAAGAGGAACATCACAACTATAGATCGCATGTGCACGTACAACTAGCTGTCTGGAGGTGTTGTGAGTGGAGGTCTAGGGTTCATAGCTACATGCAGGTTGTTCATGTTTGGATTCTCCAAAATGAGACAGTGCAGCTTGATGAGATAGCTATTCTCGGTGCAGCGGCATAGGATAACGAAAGTTGGTTTACGCGGCGGTTTGGACCAACCCCTGCTCCTCAAGTCCGACCATAGTATATACCAAGCATTTGACACCTTGCCGAGGGGAATATAGCAAGCTTGCTGATGCCACGGGTATCCAAGGTAGAGATTACCTTAGATGTTTTTATAAAGCCCTTATCCTTTACAGTCTCAATCTCTTCAATAATCTCCTAAGCTTCTTCTGCCTTCCCAACGTCCACTCGTTCACCACACTTAATTTCTTCCTTGCTAAAGCACTTGACATAGCTTCAGGCAAACATCACAACACTTCATTTCTTGTGACCCTGGACAGTTACACGATGGAGTCTACAAAAACGACTCGTGGGATTCTTTTCCCCCTTTCTCATCGACCAACTTCACCCCACAGCCGTGTTGAAGAACGTCAGGTTACTGTCACTGAAACTCCTTTAGAAGTCACCGTTTCTAACCTAGAGCCTTTATTGTTGAAGTTGGCGGAGAAATTTAAAACATGTCTCCGAGACACAATGGGCCATTTCGATTCGATGGTGTGGGCAATGGGCTTCCTAGCTTCTGGGACGAGCGTAGCACCTCTTCGGCCCGCAGGGGAGCACTGTTTCCAATAATAGTTTTGATGCATGTCGCTGGAAATGGTACCCTTGCCTCCTTGGAGCCTGTCGAGCAAGAAACATGTTGGACAACTGCATAATTCTTCATGCTCTACCCATCAGAACAAAACTAAATAAAGCATGGCCTAGTAAACCCATGATTCCATCTTCCGGTCTTCCACTGCCTATTGCTCCCCCTCCTCCTTTTCTGCTACTAATTCGGACGCTGCTTCGCCTCTGTTACTTGGCAATTGTTCTTTTAACAATTCGACCACCCGATCTGCACAGTCTACCTTTATCGATGTCTTGCCTCATAGTCCTTAACAAGCTTGGGATGAATGTCCATCCTTTCTGCTTTACCAAATACCATAAATATTTTCCTATTTGGCGCTTTGATACGAGTTTTTTGACTTCCCACCGGTTATCCTCTGGGTCTACCGGTAGCGGCCGAGTATAGATCAGTTCCTGGCTAGCGTACTCCCGGTTAGCTAGGCGTAAGGTTGTATTTGCTTATGCGTCTCAGCCTTGGTGTGTGAGATTGTTTCATGCACGAGTAACTATGTAGCTGAGCAAAATGACAACTAGAGTAGTGCATTGGCGTACTCGAAAACTTCACAGGCGTTCACAATTTGAGCGCGAGCTTAGACTAGGGGGGTATGCGTCTTGTAAACGTTCAATCACCCGCTTACTAACCTTATCCCAAACCTTGCTTAGACCACATTGTTTTCCTCGCACGCATACGGGTGCGCGCGTGTGCCGACGGAGCTCATGCTTCCTAAGTTTCGGAAGCTAAGTTTATTCCATCTACCTAGACAAGATATTTTCTACTCCGGCCTGATCTTGAGAATCATCCAAAAACGAAATCAGCAGCACGCTACCCCTGCCATTGTATCCTCCTGCCATCTCAAGGTTCAAGGGGTGGGGATATCCGACTATGTGTCGCGCGACTGGCCCTCTAAGCCGTATTTATGTATTCAAGCTTAATAGGATGACGAAAGCAAAGCCTAGATACCGCTCGCTCGCTTGCAGATGCAGGTTTTGAGGGTTCGGGTCTGAGATGGCCCTGGTATTCAGGGTGCCGCAGTGCAGTGCAGGACAGTACAGCGTAGCAAATAAAATTAGTAGATACCGCCGTTCGACTCTCGAGATTGAGCCATCTCTACCATGCCTCGCTCGACAAGAGACGGAGGTAAATACGGTGAGCGATGGCGCAGCCCCGGCCCCCTACCCCCTGGCACGGGCGCGCGAGGCCTGAGCCGTATCATTCCAAACGGTCCTACGAGCGACGACGCAATGGAGGCGTCTATGGACTTCAATCGGGGCCCCATCCCGGTTTTGGGACTGTGTACCCCGTGAAGCGGGACAGCGGCCACCTCGACGCCCGCACGATCGTATCCTCGCTTTTGTCTTCGCAGAAACAGGTCCTAGCCATGTCTCGGGCGCAGTATCTCGCCTCGCTGCGTGATTCAGCCGCAAAACAGGCAGTATCGGCCGAGCAACAAAACCAGGGCGAGGCTTTAGGCCCGGCGGACAAGCTTTCAGTAGGTGTGTGCGTGTTCCGGCTCGACGGGGCAACACTGTCGCCCGCGGTGCTGCTTCTGCGGCGCTCGCCGGCGTGGTGGCGGGCGCGCGTCTTCTCGTCAGCGGTCGGGCGGCAGGGTGCCGGGGAGTGGGAGCTACCAGGGGGCAAAGTGGCGCACGACGACTTCTGCATCTCGGCCGCCGCGGAGCGCCTCGTGAGAGAGCAGACCGGACTGAGGGTTACGAAGATCACGGGTATGCTGTCCGAGGTCAGGTGGAGGGCCGAGCTGAAGGTTTTGCTTTGGGAGGAAGGCGGCGACATGGTAAGGAGGGGGCTTGGTGAGGATGATGAGAGGGAAGACGAGAGCAGTGGGAATGGAGATAGGGTTGCTATTCGTGTACTAATGGAATGCAACATGGGCAGCGATACGGACCAGGCTACGGACGTACACAGCAGCGGAGACGGGGCCCATTATCATAACGGCAACAGCAATATCAACAACACTGGAGATGGAAACACCATGAGCGGAAGCGAGCGCGAGCGCTCGTCCTCACGCTCCCTCGACCTCAAGACCCTCGGAATCCGCATCCCGAGAGACTCGTCATCGTTGTCGCCGAGCTCATCCCCCCTATCACTAACGTCGGATTATTGGTCGCGTTTCATCCCGGCGCCCGCACCACCGCCCAAAGACAATCTTAGCAAGGACCATACCAAACGCCACGGTCATGTCTACGACAATAAGAAATACGGCAACGACTACGATGGCGACGACGAAAACGACTATACCGATACTTACATCTCGGACTCGGACCACGACCCAGCTCTAGAACCGGCGCCCCTCTCGCTGCCCGGACGGGAGGGGGACAAGGCACTGCTAGGGCGGAGTGGGAGAAGGTCGTCGTCGACCACGCTGCTAGGTTCCGCCCTCTCGCTGCAGCCGTCGGCGCGCAGCTCGCGGCGGAACGCAGCCGTGATACCGTACAAGATCGTGCGGCGTGAGCACGTGCAGCTCAACTTCACGGTTCTCGTCGACGAGGAGCCGGACTATGAAGAGCCGCTACCCCCGTTTATGATGCACTATGTTGATGATGCCGGAAGTAGTAGACGGAAAGACGCAAAAGGAGGGGATGAGATCTTTGAACACGACGCCCTCGAGTGGGCGACGTGTGCCCGGGTCAAAAAACTACCCATGAGCGAGGACTTGAGACGTGTGGTTCTCGAGGGGTTGGACTGGATGGGAGGGTTGGTGGGAGGGTTCTTCTAGACTCGTGGAATCCTGTATAATACGGACTGACTCACTGTAAATCTGTAGATGGATGGATGGATGAGTAAGGGGTTGATGTTGTATAATTAGGTACATGTATAATACTTAGCATCATATGAGCTAATAACATGTAGCGGGCGGCGAGTGTTAGTTCATGGGGTGGGCACAGACGTCTTATCGCGATATCTACCTAATGGTATAATAGTGTATAGCTCGAGGACTAGGCAGATGGCTGTTTGTGTCTCTAGTTTTATAGGAAATAGAGCATTCCACACGAGCTCAATTGTTGTGTCGACATAACTTATGTCAATAGGTAGGTAGAATTAAAGTAATTCGCTCACCGGCACCAGTTCACACGGTACCGACGATCGCCGTGGGCTGCTTATCGTTCTAACTTATGCTCGGTACGTTGAACACTGCCCGGATTCTGCCCGGATCCATCATGGTGCACGCGAGAATCTTATGCGGGACCCTTAAACCTAAGTTCGATCATGGATACAAAGTATAAGTTATGCTCGGGCGGCAGACACAGACGGGAAGTCTATGCGTGTGCCTTGAGCATGTGTCAATCTGAGCTTATTCTGGAAGGTATGTTTAAAACGTGTTTCAAGCCGGTTAGTCAGTTACAAGTAGTTCTGTTTTGGTAAAATAAGCCACTAATCATAAGCGATTTATCTCCTGTATGATTGGGAATACGAGTTGGGTGGACGAATGTACAAAAGATAGATGTAATACGTGGTAGTATGCCGGATACTCCGTACATACCTAGTACTGCTCCAGTGTACGATAGAAGTCCCAAGAGGCCAGAGGCTATTATATATATCTACAAGAAATACAGGAATTGCTCCCCATCGAATATATAAGTAATACGCATACAAAGTACCTACCTAAATATTCGTACTAGGGGGGCTTGTGAAGAAATTTCCTATTATAGTAGGTGGCCCTATCTGGATAAAGATGGGCAAAATGAGAGAGGAGCCAACTTGCATTTTTTTTTAGACAGGTTCATTGGGATTTCTGGGAAGTGGAGCACACAGAATACGAGATTTATTTGACATCTGCGCCATGAGGATGGTTGGTGGTGGAGTGGTTCGGGTGTACTATCCAGCTATTTGTACACCATCTCTACACTAGGATCGCTATGAAGCCCACCCGTAGAACGCCTATAGAAAGATAGCACAGACGCTAACAGCGCTATATCTCGGCCTATATCTGGGGTAAGATGTGTACCCAACGGTCGAGCTGTACTCAAGCGCCGATTAGGTACCCGCAGTCTGCCCGCAGCCTGCCAACCAGGGCAGGTCCATCTCCACAAGTGACAAGTGGAGTCATAGCTGAACACAAGCATTGCACCGGGCACTGACCATTCTGTGATAGCGAGGGACTTATTTCCACTACTTACTATACATGCCAGGGGAAGTACCTGCTTAGTATCTTGCCCGATGGTTCCTCGAAATGGCCCGATCCGCGGCTCCCTGTTTTTATTGTCATTGCCATTATACCTGCCCGCCTAGGTACACATGGAACTTAATGTCCGTGGGTGCCGTTCTGCCATTCTTCCCTCCCTCTCTCCTCCCTACCTATCTAATAAACAGAAACCAGTGTGGACTCACCAACCCGCCTCTTCTTAGGCACCTTCGTTTCCCCCTCGTTCGCTAAAACGTCTAGGTAGTCTGTTCTACACAACCTGTGACACCATAATTCGAGTAGAAGGGTCGAACAAAATACAGGTAGTTTAGGTATCCCAGCCACCTGGGGTCCGTCAGGGGTTGTGGCTTTATTGTCGTAACTCCTTTTTGTTCTCCATTCGCTACCCTATTCGAATTATTCCTTCAGTCTGTCTACCAGCCCACCGTTCTTGGATCTTGGTGGTTCTCGTCAATCGTTTCAACCCAACAGCAGACAGACACACGAGCCTGAGACGGAGAGGGCACACCACTCGGCTCGTTCTTCTCGCTGACAAGTATCATTCACGATATCCCGTAGACGAGCGGGTCGATTTACCAACGCATTCGATACCCTTGGCTTTGATTATTTGTATATAACGCGGCATACGGCATCTCGACGCCCCACCGCACGATTTTGTCTCTTGAAAACGAACGTTTCCAGTTGTAAACCAGCAGCGTATATCGCCTCAGTCACTCGCTCATTCTATCGTCCGTTCGCTCGCTTGTTTCCCGCTTAGCTGCCGTATATGCTACTTGGCCGCTTGGTTGCGAACAATACAACTCCGACTATCCCGACTACGTAATACTATAATATCAACTTCCAAGCTCCCAGTCGACAGTCATCATGGTGCGGTCTGCCTCGACCCTGGCCGCTCTGGCCTGTCTCGGCGCGTCCACTGTCGTCGCCCAGAATAACCCGACTTGTTCATTAACAAAGAAATGTCCTGAATCTGCTCCCTGCTGCTCTCGTAGGTCTTCTCTGCCAGACTACTACGCTCATTCGTCCGTCTTCGAAGATGACTGACCTTGATCATGCACGTAGAATATGGACAATGTGGTGTTGGTGCCTATTGCCTCGGCGGCTGCGATCCCCGTATGTCGTTCTCCCTCGACGCTTGCGTACCCGCCCCTGTCTGCGAGGATAGAAACATGCCCATGACAGACACGAGCCGCATAGTCGACGTAGGCAAGTATCTTGGTGACCCGTCCAACGCCGACTGGGTATCTCAGGGTATCCCCCTAACCTACAGCAACAACGTTCTTTTGACCATGCCACCCAACTCGGTCGGAACCGTTCTAGCATCGACCGTTTATATGTGGTACGGAACCGTGACGGCTAAGATGAAGACATCCAAGGATGCCGGCGTTGTGACGGCCTTTATTCTACTTAGTGACGTCAAAGATGAGATCGACTACGAATTCATTGGCACCGAGCTAGATATTGCCCAGACCAACTTCTACTTCCAGGGCATACCAAATTGTAAGTACCTTGTTTGTTGGTTACTCGCCGACGTATGCATGACATACTGACAACCTACAGATGACAACTCCGCCAACATTACTGGTCTCTCCGACACAAATACCGACTGGCACGAGTATAAGATTAACTGGACCCCGGACAAGATCGAGTGGTATGTCGATGGTAAGCTTGGACGCACGCAATTGAAGTCGAAGACGTGGAATGCGACGGCAAACCAGTGGAACTTCCCTCAGACCCCTGCCCGTGTCCAGCTGTCCATCTGGCCTGGAGGTGCCGCATCCAACGGCCAGGGCACCATAGATTGGGCCGGTGGTCCCATTGATTGGAATAGCGATGCCATCAAGCAAGACAAGTACTACTATGCTACTGTCGGCGAAGTCAGTATCGAATGCTACAAGACGAACTCGGGGCCAGGCACCAACTCTGGGAAGAGCTACACGTTTGACAATTGGCTCGGTACCAACAACACCGTTGTAGACGGCGACAAGACCACAGTCCTCAAATCGCTTCTCGGGTCTGGCTTGGACATGAATGCTGACTATCCTTCGTCTTCGGGTACGGGCGCACAGACATCTATGGAGGTCATCCCCGGCCTGAGTGGCGGCGGCCCCGGTACGAACGGTCAAGCAGCCGGCGATGCGCAGGGCAGCAACGGCTCCGGTGGTAGCGGTGGCAGTGGTAGTGGTAGTAGCGGTTCTTCGGGTGGCAGTTCAGCCGACTGCAACAACGGCTTCTCGCAGGACTGCAGTGCCGGGTCGAGCAGCAACCCTAAGAACCAGGGTGCTCGGCAGGAACGCGGGCTCGGGGCCAGTGCGTTCGCCGCTCTCGTTGCCGTTGCGGGCATGCTTTGGCTGTAGGCATATTTATGTAAGAGGAGGTTTAGAATGGTAAGAATTTCGGTATTCAATCATATATATATTGGCAACGATTCAGCGAAAACGACATGAAGTTTTTTCGCTCTTCAAATCACCCTAATTGATGTCATTGGCAGCGGCGTATATATCGAGGCATGTGGCTGGGATACGACTATTTAAGGTTCAAACTATTTAGTGTTGGATTTAATGGTGAAAAAAATACTATACATTCCTTGTCAAGAGATAGATACAACATGTAAACTGCTTATCATGATAATTACTAACCGTCCGGCATCTTCTGGTCGAGCTTATGAAGTGAGCGAGGTCCGAGAGCATCCGGCTGTTTCCGAGGTAGTTTAAAGGTCCGGAACTAGATAATTCATACCTATCTTTCTGAGGTTGGGTTGGGTTGAGTTTATATCAGCCTCTTAACTCCGACGTGCGCAAATCGCATGATGATTGTACGGGTAATCGAGATTGACGAATCTACCTATCGATGCTATGACCGGCTAGCATCAATACCTCTAGCTATGCCCGTCCAAGTACGATGAGTACCATCCCAAGATCCTATACGTTAGGTAAGAATTGCATGACTCCTGTCGTGAGTGTTAAATAATTTTCCACTGACTTGGTTCGGATACCCAGGCAACAATATTTGTTGACATCTAGAGAGGTACTTGGATATGTAGGTAGTGCTATGAACCAGAAACATAACCCATTTCCCGCCTCTAGATGATCGGAGCTTGACGGCGACCCTGGGTCAAGCCATGGTAAGGAGGAGTTAGGTAGGAAGGTCGTCGTCATTAGCACAACAACCGAATATACGTAGATGGGGAGGTATATCCCCCGCCGGGTAGATCCTCATGAGCTTGGGCGGTGGCCTGATATACGATCTGACGAGAAGATGCATGAGGGATTCACTTCCCCTTAGAGTACATCTCCACGCACGCCTTCCCCTCTCGCCGCGTCGAGATACCAGTATGACAAGGCCGGCGGTTTCCGAGGATAGAAAGCAGTAGACGGCATGAAACGCTCGGGACCGAGAGTGATCGAGGTTAGAGTTGACTCGTTGTATTAATTTTCATCATGTGGCGTATCGAGAAAAAGCCAAGCCGGTGTAAGTGAGTAACGATCTGCTGCAAACCAATCTAACCCGCCCCTTCAGATTTATTGGTAGTGATCTGCCTTGTTTGCTTGCTTTTGCATGCCATCCCTTTGCGCGAAGTGGGCAGGTGGCGTAGGTTCGTGGGTCTCGTTTCATCGGACAGTACCAGACGACATGTCTTCTGATAGGTCGGCCCTGTTTGTTTGCCGCGGACGCTTGGAGGAGGCTGAGGTTAATGACTGCGGGTCTCGGGACCGGAGTCCTTAGACTAACATACATACTCGTTTTTCGACTGCATCATCTATTACCTATAACATTTTGGCAGTAGGTCTCTTTCCGTTTCTTGAAGGTAGCGGAAATATGTAAGTGGATTGACTGTTAGTTTCATGTTTAGCATAAACACCTCGTGCAGACGCTGCATACCACTTTAGCCCCCATATTCTTTTTATCTTCTTGTCTTTCTCTGTTACCAGTTGGGTTCTCCTTACTGGGAAGCCCCCGGTTTCTGGGCTGTTGGTAAACCAACCCTTTACCATGCATGGTGGCTCCGCTGTATGCTACTACAAGACCCTATCGTTTTCAAGCCACCAGGCTGTGCTGCGACAAAATGGCACTGGAACGCCGGGGACACTTAGAGTTAGGTAACGTACGTATACTGCATGCAGTGTTACGAGGCTGACTACTGCAACCCTTCCTTCCTACCCAGTCCTGCCCAGGCCAGATAGTTGAGAAATTGCCAAGGGTCACACCAACTACGCCTTGCAACACCTGCAATGATGGCTGCTATTCACTCATAGCCAACGGATCTTGTCCCAATTCATCGGTAATGGAACCGTAGTATAAGCCATCATCTCAAAATTCATAGCGTATTCTTAGCACACCGTAGTACAAGCTAAGCTTCCCCCGCAAAGCACTACATAGTTAGCCTACATGTTACCAAATAGGTAGTACCTACGTAGCGTAGGGTAGTTGAGTCGTCCATGCGGCTCGACCCCTGGACGGGACGGCGTCAAAGGGCCAAAGGGGGCGGGAACGAAGGGCTCACGACGACCCTTCGTTCAGAATGAGAGGCGCACAAGCAAATGCAAGGCGAATACCCTTTTCTCCCACTTCCTCTGGCATGTTCCGCTAGACTTAGGGGGAATAGATGAATAAATAAGCAGGCTTCTTCCTGCTCCCCTGAATTTATAGTATTTCCTCAGATCGTCACCTTCATTACCTTCATTGCCTTCATTACTTTCGGCTCGCTCCCTTTCCGCTTTGCTTTGCAGTGCATAGCCCATCTGTTCTGTCAGGTAAGGTTGGTGGTGGCACTTCCCCCCCCCCCTCGAGTCATTCATTCATCCGGCGTCGAATGCTAATAATATCAAACCGCCAATCAGACACATCGTTGACCAATTGCCTGGCGCGATTCATTCATTCAATTCATTCACCGAGTCTCCCCGTTGTCTGTTCGCCTCGGCCGGACAAAAATACATTTGTTTGGCTATTTCAACGAGTCTCTGTACTCTTCTCAAAGAGCACGACAAGTCATTCTCTGGATTCACAAAGGATAGACAACTGGTTGGCCACCCAAAGTCGCTGCACCAACAGCACAAACCGTTCGTCGATCACTATAAAAATAGCCTCAAGTGCCATCCCGCCCGTCTCGTGGTGTACGTCGTCATACATTGAAAACCACTGCCATTCTCTTCAGCTCATTCGCTCTTTTAGCTAGGTAGGTACGCATCACATACCTAGATGTCTACATGTACATACATGAATTGTAGACAACTTACTATCTATCTGCATAACCCCACTTACTTACCATTTCCTTTAGAATACCAAAGCAAACAACCTTCTTTTTTAAAAACATTTGGAACTTGAAACAAGCATCAGGATGCGTCCTCAAGCTCTTACCGCTTTTCTGGCACTCGGCGGCATGGCTGCCGCAGCACCGCGCACCATGGCTCGCGACGCCAAAACATACAACCTCTTCGTCGGCGGCCCCGGCCAAGTCATGATCGCCACCTTTGATGGATCCAATTTCAAGATCACCGGCACCCACGCGGAACCAGGCGCCGCACCCAGCTGGATGACCTACAAACACTCCACCGGCGCTCTGTATGTCAACAATGAGTTCGGCACCGACCTCAACGTGTTCAACCTCAAGCCCGAGGGACCTGCCGTGGCCTCGTCCGTCAATGGCTCGACAGGGGTCGTCTTCTTCGAGTTCAACAAGGACCAGACCCGCATGGTCGGCGCCGGCTACGGCGCTGCCGCCCTCGATATCTGGGACACGTCAGCCGCCCAGCCCAAGTTGATGAAGAGCGTCAACATCACCGGTCCCCTGGCCCCCAACCAGAACATGCATCACCCCCACCAGGCCATCCTCGACCCCAGCGGACGCTTCATGGTCATCCCCGATCTCGGCGGCGACCAGCTTCTCGTGATGCGCGTCGAGAACGACACCTTCGCCATCACCAACACCGTGTCCCTCTTTAAGGGCTCCGGGCCGCGCCACGGCAGCTTCATCGGCGGCAAGGACGGCAAGCTGTACTTCCTGGTCGCCTGCGAGCTGAGCAACATCGTCGTCCTCTACGAGGCCGACTACACGGACAACGAGGGCATCGCCTTCAAGTGGATCTCGGAGCAGAGCACCTACGGCACGGGCGCGCCCAAGAACGCCACTTCTGCCGCCGCGGGCGCCGTGCTCGTTGCCAGCAACCAGAAGGACGTGTACATCTCGAACCGGCTGACGGGCGACGACACGGACAACGTGGCGCACTTCGTCTTCGACCCCGCGTCCACCAACCTCACCTACCACGAGAGCATCTCCACCTCAGGCCAGCAGCCCCGCAGCATGGCCTTCAGCGCTACCAAGGAGCAGGAGGTGCTCTTCGTCGCCAACCAGGCCGGCAAGAACGGCCTCGCCGCCTTTAGCCGCGACGGCGCCACTGGTAAGCTGTCCGCCGACCCCGTCGGCGTCATGGGCTACGAGGAGCTCGCTCCCAAGGGGGATAAGACCCCGGCTCTAGGCCCGCAGTTCGTCTCTGTCTACCTTACTTAGGTCGACTAACTAGCTAGGTTTTTGGCAAAGGGGTGTAGTTGTAAGAGGAGGAGAGGAGGACACAAGAGGGGGAAGGCGGAAGGGCGGGGCTGAATTCGTCTGCATAGCCTGGCGTTCGGTCTCTATTGTGGGCGAATTGGGAACCTATAGCATACTGGTCTGTAGTGAATCAAACTCTGTAAAACTTATACGATGTTCGTTTTAACCATTGTGCATGTCTTGCTTGGACGTCTTCGTAGTGAGCCTATGCCTTGCACTTTCTCTGCACGGTTCTTTTTTTGTTTCTTTTTGTGGTTGTTAGATGGCGTCGCTGGACCACCACGAACAATGCTAGTGTTGCACAATTAAATAGGCCCAGCCACGACGCTAGCTGCAAGAAAACAGTATAGACTTGATGATTCGTCCTGTCCTTGTTAGTATCTTACCACAGTGAAAAAAATCCTATAGTAAAAGTACCCCTATCACGAGTGGGCGCATATTGAATCAATAACTCGATACATTCCGTTGCGGCGCTAGCATTTTAATATATGTTGTTTCGATCCTTGCTCATAATGAGGCATTCGTTAGTTTCCTTCGAGTAGGAGGGGTTCAAGCCAATCCCCGTAACCGCAGTGCCGTAACCGGTCCCGCCGGCACGAAATTGTCACGAATCGGGACGCAGCCGATGTTAAGCACCGCAGTCTAGACGCAGCTACGTTGCGTCACTTGGCTCGGAGCGAACCCCACAGTCCCCGTGTCAGGGGACCATCCCCGCGCTTCGGCTTTATATAGCACGAATATTTTACCAGCTTTGAATTGGGTTCGGGTCGTGAGGACCAAAGATCAGACTGACTGTGACTTTCTTCTGTTAGGAAATCTCAATCTATCTAGGTACCTAGCTAGGCGTTGAGAACCGAGCTGGATCTGGATACTTGTTGGCCAATAGGTCGTTTTTCTTTTCTTTGTACGTGTAAGCGAGCGCCAAGCAGTTGGTGATAGGAACCTTGCTGGATCCCTACACTCTGCCATATTCAGAGTGTTCGAATTACGCAAAGAAGTGAGTATCTCGATTATGATTCCAATGTCTATTGTAGGCCAAGCTAGGAGTGCCTAGCCTGACATGCTAATAGGAAAAATAGGAAAGCAACTTTCTAGACAATACAGGAAGTAATCAAACAACTTCCCACCCAAGAATGAGCGGCGACGATGTCTCTGCCCCCGAGGGCGTAGGGATCATCGACCCCAAGTCGGACCCCCAGTACATCCAATTTAGATGTCTGCCTCCCGGCGGCCAACTAAATAGGTGGTCGCACATCATCACGAGAGAGCACGACTTTCCCGCTTCGCAGGTATGTAGCTGTAACCCCTGGATTAGTGGACGGCTTGAAACGGGCCATGAACGGCCTTGGATCATATCCTGGGGGGAAGTATTTTACGTCAACGACTATGAGAGTTTGTGCACAGCGTCTTTACTTATAATACCGTGGTATGCAGGCCATGCTCTATGGCGCCGGCGTCCCGAGTGAGGACATGATGAAGAATGCCCCGCATGTTGGGATTGCCACGATATGGTGGGAGGGAAACCCTGTAAGTGACTTGCTAGAGACATAGAAAGGTGTCTCGTATATTCTACGGGAACATGACTAACCTACGTCTTCTACTTAGTGCAAGTAAGCCTAGACTAGTGTGATTCGTTACCTCTGTTGCATCGTTAATCTATACATATTGGCTATCATGCTCACGCTCGAGGCTCTAGTACACATCGTAGGCCAACTCCCTATCCTAGTCGTCGTGAGAGTTAAAACTAACCGAACTAGTCCTCGAATTCGGCAAGATCGTGAAAAGAGGCGTAGAGAAGCAAAAGATGCTCGCCTGGCAGTATAATGCCGTAGGAGTCTCGGACGCCATCACGATGGGCGGTGAGGGTAAAGAACCCTAACTCTTACTTGGAATCTATATCATCATTAATAAAATATTAAGGAATGCGCTACTCTCTCCAATCGCGCGACCTCATCGCCGACAGCATCGAGACCGTCACCATGGCGCAGCATCATGATGCTAATATCTCTATTCCGGGCTGTGACAAGAACATGCCTGGCGTCATCATGGCTGCTGCTCGGCATAATCGCCCGTTTATCATGATCGTAGGTTTTCTTTGCCACTTTGGCTTAAACTAAAACCAGCCGTTTGGTGTCACTCTTTCTCAATATGAGAAGATGGGAAAGCGAATGAACACTAGGAATGAAATGTACGGACTGATGTTGATTCTCATAGTACGGCGGGACAATTCGTAAGGGATACTCCAGCCTCCTAGAGCGCGATGTGAACGTGAGCACATGTTATGAGGCGGCGGGAGCCTTCGCCTACGGCACGCTCCACGCCAAAACAAATGCTGGTGCTGCGGGACGAACGCCCGGCGACGTGATGTCTGATCTTGAGCAACATGCCTGTCCGGGTGCCGGTGCTTGCGGTGGTAGTAAGCACTTCAACTTTTCAAGCATTTTCTCTTTTTTTTAGCTCTTCCATGTACAATTTCGCAACAAGCACAACACTCAGAAGTGGAAGGGTGTATTATCAGCAATAGTCACGCTAGCTAACCCCCCTCTTTCTCAGTGTATACAGCCAACACCATGGCCACGGCAATCGAGGCAATGGGCCTCACGCTCCCGGGATCATCCTCCTACCCAGCGCTCTCGCCCGAGAAGGCACGCGAATGCGAGCGCGCAACAGAGGTGATCAAGACGACGATGGCGAAGGACATCCGGCCGCGCGACCTGCTGACGCGGGCGTCGTTCGAGAACGCGCTGGTCATCACCATGATCCTGGGCGGGTCGACGAACGGGGTGCTGCACTTCCTGGCCATGGCGAACACGGCCGAGGTGCCGCTGACGCTGGATGACGTCGACCGCGTGAGCAACAGGACGCCGTACCTGGCCGACCTCGCCCCCAGCGGCCGCTACCTGATGGAGGATCTGTACAAAATCGGCGGCACCCCGGCCGTGCTGAAGATGCTGATCGCTGCGGGGCGGATCAACGGGGACATCCCCACCGTGACGGGACGCACGCTGGCGGAGAACGTGGCGGACTGGCCCAGCCTCCCACCTGAACAGACTGTCGTGAGTAGTTCTCGGGGTTATTTCCTTCTTCTTCTTCGGCTGTTTTTAAAGCAGAAGCATTCCTGTTTGGGCCAACACGGTGCCTAGAAGCTTGTAAAATCCTCACAAACCTATTCAAAACAGTGGTAACTGACTCAGAGTGCTCTAGATCCGCCCGCTGTCGGACCCGATCAAGGAGAGCGGACACATCCGCGTGCTGCGGGGGAACCTGGCACCCGAGGGCGCCGTGGCGAAGATCACGGGCAAGGAGGGGCTGAGATTTGAAGGCAAGGCGCGCGTGTTTAATAAGGAGCACGAGCTCGATGCCGCGCTGTCGAGGGGCGAGATCCCGCGCGACGAGAACCTGGTGTTGATCGTGCGGTACGAGGGGCCCAAGGGCGGCCCTGGCATGCCGGAACAGCTGAGGGCGTCGGCGGCCATCATTGGCGCTGGATTGAAGAATATTGCGCTTGTTACCGATGGGCGGTACAGCGGTGCTAGTCATGGGTTTATTGTGAGTCTCTTTTTTCTTCTTCTTTTTTTTCTAATGTCGTGTGCATGTCTTGAGTTGCGTATCGAGCATCTTCACACGATATCCCTCACTCACAACGCATACTCGATTACGCAACACGAACTCTCGCTCTCACACTCGAAATTGATTGACCTACACCAAAGACCGCCGTTCCACCTACCAGAACCGACTACCTAACAACTGATCAAAACTAACCAAATCCCAACCATAGGTCGGGCACGTCACCCCCGAAGCCGCAGTCGGGGGCCCAATCGCGTTGGTCCAAGACGGCGATACGATCGTGATCGACGCGGTGCAGAACCGCATCGACATGGCGAACGTAGACGACGCCGAATTACAGGCGAGGAGGGCTAACTGGAAGCCGCCTGTTGCTAAAGTGCGACGAGGCGCGTTGGCCAAGTATGCGCGACTAGTGGGCGATGCTAGCCACGGGGCTGTGACGGATCAGTGGGATGGCTGAGCTTCACTCATTTCGTTTTTAAGTAGGTGGTGACTGGTGAGTGAGTGAGTGAGTGAGTGAGTGGTTGGGCACGTAAAAATGTTTAATACAATTTGCCCTTACTTGTCTATAAGAGTAGACATCGGGTTCGGTATGGGCAAAATGTCAAATATTGTCATTGAAACGCCACTATGACTAGCAAAGGATGCTATCGTATTTGCCGACAGTCAAATCTGTTGAGATGAAGCTCACTCATATTTTACGAAGTACTACTTACTCAATTTGATACAGTGCGTACCGTGCATACTGTACCGTAGAGCCAAGGAGTACAGCATACTCTAAGCCACATCAATTTAAACACAGCCACATATCGCGGGGTCGATTAGTTACCGCGGGGCAGCCCAAAACTTTTTTTTTGGGGGTTAGTAAATTTTATGATAGACATTCTGCATCATTTGCGCAAACTTCGTTCTCTCTAACGATCGCTTTTCAATTGGCATATCTATTTCTCTCTAGCCATTCTTTCCACACTATATTTCTGAGGTCATGTCGAAACGTATAGCCGAAGCGGGCGAAGGAGACGCCCCTCTCAAGGGAGGCGACCGCCCCGAGCCCATGGACGTGGACGATAAGGAAATGGGAGACTTCGAGGACGAGTTCGAAGACGAATTCGAGAGCGAGGATGAGATATTCGAGGCCGGCGTCGATGGCAGACCCGATGCCGAGAGGGAGGCCGAGGAGCGCGCGGCGGGCGCCATGGACGTCGACAGCAATGGCACCTTCATCGTCGGCCGCAACAAGCTCGAGCAGGGCCAGCATCTCGCTCCAGACCTGGGCACCTACGAAATGCTGCACAACCTCAGCACGCCCTGGCCGTGCCTGTCATTCGATATTGTGCGCGACGGCCTAGGCGATAAGCGCGAGAAGGCCTATCCCGCGACCATGTATACCGTCGCCGGCACCCAGGCCGAGAGCAGCCGCGCGAAGGAGAACCAGCTGATGGTCATGAAGTTCAGTGGTCTGAGCCGCCAGCAGAAGGACGGCGACGAGTCTGATTCGGATGCCGATGCCGATGACGACGACGGCGAGGAGACCGATCCTATCCTTGAGCACAAGGCCATACCCCTGACCTCTACCACAAACCGCATTCGCGCCCATCAGATTCCCTCCTCGGACCCCTCTAGGCCGCCAACCACATTGACGGCTACCATGACCGAGTCTACCCAGGTCTTCATCCACGACGTGACGCCCCATCTCGTCTCTTTTGATAACCCTGGAACCATCATAACACCTCAGCAGAACAAGCCCATCTCGACCATCAGAGCCCACAAATCCGAAGGTTATGCCCTGGACTGGTCACCTCTGGTCCCCGGCGGGAAGCTCCTGACGGGAGACAACGACGGTCTGATATACGCTACCACAAGGACAGATGGCGGCGGTTGGGTGACAGATACGAGGCCTTTCCAAGGCCACACCAGCAGCGTGGAAGATATCCAGTGGAGTCCACAGGAAGCCTCCGTGTTCGCCTCGGCGTCGAGCGACGGCACAGTTCGCGTATGGGATGTAAGGAGTAAGAGCAGGAAACCGGCTATTACTGTCAAGGTCAGCTCGACGGATGTCAATGTGATCTCGTGGTCAAGATTAACAACCCACCTGCTGGCCACCGGCGCCGACGACGGAGTCTGGGGAGTCTGGGATCTGCGGCAGTGGAAGGGGGGAGCCGACAAGCCTAGCCCTATTGCAAGCTTTGCTTATCACAAGGACCAGATTACGAGTGTTGAATGGCACCCAACAGACGACAGCATGGTGGCTGTCGCGGCAGGAGATCATAAGGTCACATTATGGGATCTTTCCGTCGAACTGGACGACGAGGAGAGTAAGGATACAGCTGGCGTCAAGGATATGCCCCCCCAGCTCCTCTTCGAGCACATCTCGGAGCATGCAAAGGAAGTGCACTGGCATCCTCAGATCCCTGGCACCATCGTCGCCACGGGGCAGGAGTTCAGCATATTCCGGCCGATTCCCGTGGTGTATGGCATCCACGGGAAATAAACATTCGGCAAGCTAAACAGCTTTAATATAAAACTGTCTCGACGTCCAAGGGCAAATTAATTCGCCTCAGGCTGCGTTTCCCCTTAGGGACCAAACAAGAGCCCAATTGATGCGAATAGGCGACTTGGCACGAGGTTGGACGAACGGGATTTACTTTACAACCGCCCTTCGTGAGAGATCCTCACGACCCCTCACACCAATGGATTTTATCAGTATCGCAAGATTTGATGATATTCTCTATCATTCTCGATTCTACGGGTAAGAGGGTATTACTGCTGTAGTATGCTGCTGGAACCCGATGCTCAGTAATTGCCATCCTTGATTGAACCGCCCCCTCATTCGGGGTGATCTGCATTTAATCACGAGAGTCTGGGATATGTATACGGGTTAGTAGGCAGCGCATCCCCGAGTTAGAGCCGACTGAAGGGACATGATCGCCTTGTCTGGGAAAGAGCAGATATATCGGTTCATTAGTATAGGCGTTCGCATAGGCAGTGTGAAAAGTCAACGGCGTAGCGATCTATGAGGAGGGTCTTGTATTACGAGTTTCTCGACTGAACGAAAATGTACACACGATCTTACGCTATCTATCTTAAATCCATGAACACACACTCGATTTACAATGATTTGTGATCCCTCGCACTGTCAATCTCCATATCACTCACTACCCGTCTACCCATTTTAATACCTATTCCTCTCATTCGCCGCCCGTCATGCTTCATGATGGTTTTAGGGAGAATGATATCAAGAAAAGCAGAAGACTGGACCTTTAGCCTTTGGGCTTCTATAAGGATAGATGCAGCCCAACTTGCGAATTTCATTCCATAACACCGTCGGGATATAACACATTAACATTAAAAACCACCCCAACTCCTTTTTCATGGAACCAGCCAGCCCACTCCAAGACCTACTCCTCTTCTCGATCCATATCCCCGTTCCGTTTCGACTTGCCGGCCCTGCCTTTGTGTTTCCCTAACCGCTGCGACGACTTCGCGCCGATCTTGCTTCCATTCGCCCGTTGGTTATTCATTTCGTTGCGCGCGTACCGGCACCCTTCCTCGACACGACTCCGGAAGATCATCACCTCCTCTTTCTCCGTCGGGTACTCTTCTACCTTCTTGCCGAGCGCCGCCTCGATGCGCAGCCATATTTCCATGTCGTACTGCGTCACGAACGAGATCGAGCGGCCTGTGTTACCTGCTCGCGCGGTTCGTCCTACTCGATGGATGTATGTTGTGCCTTAAATAAAGTGTGAGTCCTCGATGCAATGAACAGATACTAGAAGGGACATGTTTACTATCTTGCGGTAGGTCGTAATTGATGACCAGTGCGATTTTGGGAATGTCGAGACCTCGCGCGGCGACATCGGTGGCTACCAGAATATTCCGGGAGCCTGTCTTGAACTTGCTCAGAGCGCCTAACCGCGCCGACTGCGGCAATTGACCATGCAAAGGAATCTATAACAAGTGTCAGCGGGGAGGAGTAGAACAACGAGTTAGATTTCCGTGTCTCCATACCGCATTGAAGCCCAAAGCACGTAAGACGAGAGGCAACCCTGGGCTTAGTATTAGCATAATAGGTCTCTAGGTTTGTGTGGATTCGAGGGAATGGATTTACGTTGAGCTTCATAGATCGTTCGCGTGAAGATAACGGTCGACCTTCCGGCGAATTGCTCCACGAGATACACCAAGTATACGTCTTTATACTTGTGTGGGAAAAACAAATAGTTCTGGACGAGCGTCGATACGGTCTGGTGCACGTTGCTTGAGACCTGGACCTTGATAGGGTCCCGGAGACTGGCGCGCTGGAGCGCTGCGACTTTGGACGACATGGTGGCGGAGAAAAGGAGGGTTTTGCGGTCGCGCGGCAGACATTGCAGGATTTTCTCGAGCGTCGGGCCGAAGTCCATGTCGTCCAGCAGTCGGTCGGCTTCGTCTATGACGAGGTAGGCGAGGTTCTTGAGAGAGAAGCCTCGGGTGTTTTCTAGGTGGTCGAGTAGGCGACCCGGCGTCGCTACTATAATATGGGGTTTGCGCGCGAGGGAGACGGATTGATCGACCATGCTCAGACCACCGACTATAGTAGCCGTCTTAAGGGCGATGGATGCGCCGAGTGCGCCGGCATCGTTGGATATCTGGGTGGCTAGTTCGCGAGTGGGGGAGAGGACGAGGGCGAAGTATGGGCTGGGTTTCTCGAGAAGGGCGTGAACTGCAACAGGGTTCGAGAGTCAGCGTTAGATTTCTTTTACTTATAGCGTTGCCATTGGCGTCGGAAGGGCACGAACGGATTGGGAGGAGGAAAGCGGCGGTTTTGCCTGAGCCGGTCTCAGCGAGGCCGATGAGATCGCGGCCGGACAGCGCCACGGGAATGGCCTTGCGCTGGATCGGTGTTGGTGCCGTGTAGCCCAGTTGACGGCATGCGTCGACTAAGCTGTCGGATAGACCCAGGTCTTTAAAGGTCTTGGGTTCGTCGGCGACAGCTTCGTCTTGGGGATCTGATGCCGTATCCGCGTTGGAAGTGTCTAGGTCGACACTGAGAGTGGTCGACGACATAGTCTGATACACTGGTGCTCACACCACCAGCACTCGTTGGTCGGCTGAATGTATTCGTTTAATAACAACTCTCCGCTAGAGACTGCCAAACTGATTGAGCTCCTCGTCCGGAATCTCGGTGTATATCGGCGTTGTTAGTGGGTGGGCGTATGGGCGAAGAAAAAGTGACTATACATTCATTGTTGAAAAAAAAGCCAGGGACCAACCGGAGAATTCCTTGGCTTTGTGGGGCTACCCATCAGCTGTCGGTGCCAGGACTGTACCTTAGGTAGTTTCAGCCGCTATTTAGCGCCCAGAAGTACTGGCGATTCCTGGGCACGCAAAGAAATTTCCTAATTGGGCCAAATAGCCACTTGGAAAAAAGTTAAAAAGCTGACACTCCTACATACATAAGCTTTCGTTTAAAAAATATAAAAAGAAACGGGGATGTTAAATACATAATGCAGGCCTCTCATCTATTTCGGATACTCTAAGATAGGTTACCTAGCGAGTAAAACGCAAATAATTCGTTACAGCTCCATGGCCCGTTAGAATCAGTAAATCAACAGGCATTAATTACGTCATTGCCCATCTAGGAATCGCACATTAATAAACGTCCGCGCAGTTGGTCAAATCTTATTGATCCAGTTACTACGGCATACCGAAACTATTACAGTCTACTATATAGGAATCTAGTGAATAGCCCACTTGCGGCGTGCAGTGATTCAACATCTCATCCCAAGCCTCCCCGTGAGAACTGCACTAGGTAATTTTCTACGTATTCTACGCGATAAATATGCACTCTCTATTTACATGGTGGACTACTTAGTATAAGGAGGCCCAACGGAAGAGACATGCATAACCTAAAGGGTGCTCATGCTTACAGCATGCAGAAAAGCCGCCGATGAAGGAGCCTTTCCTAGGAAGCTAGTTCGAGTGGTGTTCGTGTGTGGATGCCATGAATAAACATGTAGGTATGTTGTCTATGTGCGTGTGTGTCTATATATACAAAACTCATCAGCGATATATATGTATGTATAGTCTGTATGACTCGACATGTATGTTCCAGTATCCCATCTTTTCTGCCCAAAAGCTAAGGAGGCAGAGAGGCAGGTCCCAAATCTCGCCTCCTCGCCAACCAAACTCCGTCGCAAGTGCAACTTACAATCAATAACAGCCAAAAACACGCTCGCTACCCGCTATCTATATGCAATCCGACAGTTCAGTACGGCGCAGTACAGCACAGTATAATATAGTACAAAGCTCCATCCACGACAGACAGTACATCTACAATGAACAGCGTATACCATTAAACATCGACCATACGCCCGCAATTCCCACAGAGCAGTCTCTGCTGCCCGCCGACCCTCTTCGCCCTGAAGTCGTGATTCCCACACTTCACGCACTTCATTTCTTCACCGTCTTCACTAGCGGTGAGTTCGGAGCTAAGTCGACTGAGGATAGATCCCGTCCGATTCGTCATGGTGCGCTCGGGCGGCGCCAGGAACCCCTCGTTTTCGTCTCGTTCCTCAAGAGGCGACGGTAGAAGGCGACTGACGTTGCCGCTCCGCCTGCGATCCGTAGGACCATCGTCACGCGTTGACTCTGTTGTGTCGATTTCCGAGCTCTTTCGTCCGTCGGCGCGAGATGTCGCTTCGTCGGATGGGAGCGAGCCGCTTGCAGATTGCGCCTTTTTGGAGAACGAAGAGGAGCCCGCGCCGCTGTGCCCATGGCCCCGGGCTTGACCCATGTTACGCCATTTGTTGAGACTCCAGAATGAGTAGCCTGTACCCGCGACATCTAGACGCGGATCTTCGACATCGTCGTTGGTGGGACGAAAGGAGAAACTAGGAGTGGGAGGGACTGATGTTTCTAATCCCCCTCGTGTTGTTTCATTCGTCCTATTTGATCGAACGCTTGCAGTTGGGCTTGTGGGGTGTGGGATGGCTGATGTGATGTTACTTTGTTGGTTTCGGGCGTCCGACGAGAGGTTCGCCCTGGTTGGAGTCATGGGAGCGCGAGCCATCTTGGTTGGCGAGGGCGACCGCACGCTGCCTGCGGGAGTCGTCGTGGCAGTAGGGGGAACGCCGAAAGACAGTGGTCTATTAGGGTTGCCTTCGACTCCATGACGCCAAGTGTTGATTCTGTCTGAACTAATTTGAAGAGGCTGCGAAAGCGAACCGCGTCGAGAATGCGGATCTCGACTGCTGACACTGGTCCCCGTCATGATGCTGCCGGTTCTAGCGAGAAGAAACTTGTCCCGGCCGAGTTTTCTCGAAAACGAGGAGTTGGTTTCCCAATTCTCGTGACGGCGTTTGTGATAGGCACAATCTTGGCGGAACACCTTGATGAGGCCGGAATTGTCGGTGGTCACGATGATATTTCCATCATTATGAGCAGAACGAGCAATAAAGGCCGGTGACTCTTCCGGCTTTCTGGCGTTAACAGAATACTCGGATTGAGCGTCGGATGGTGCGATAAGACTGGCTGTTGATTCTTCCTTACTCCGCAGGGTGACGGGCGGGGGGTTGCAGAGCGTGAAGATGGGATCTTGGGACGCTTGGAGAAGCTGGCGAGTCTTTGCCGGGGCAAAGATGGCTGTTGTCACAACGTTGGAGTGAGCTTCAAAATACTCGCCAGAGCGCTTTTCTCTGCTCTCCAACTCGGCTACCTCCCTTGACCAGATGAAGGCTTTCCGATCCTCGCTGCCACAGATGACGAACGCTCCGTCGTCACTGAAGCTTGCCCGAATCTGATTAGTTGCATTTTCATGCCCTTTGAGTTTGGCTTCGAGGGTTTTATCTGCCATGTTGTATATGCGGATTCGTGAATCATTCGAGGTAACTAGAAGCTTCACTTCGCCGTCTGCGTTGTCAGGCGCGAAGTTCATGGTCTGGATACCTGTGATCTTGCTGCCCTTGGCATTCTTGCCTCGCGAGGATCGCACGTGTAGCTGGCTCATGTACTTGAGTCCCTCTGTTTCATAGAGGTTGCAGAAGCCATGGAAGGTTCCGGCAATAGCAGTCTTGCCATCAGGAGAGAACCCCACGGCCGTAATGATATCAGACAATTGGCTCGAGTATGCGACGGCTTTGTCGGGTATGCTCCATAGCCGCAAGCTGGAATCAAGCGACCCTGCGAGAAAGAAGCGGTCATCCCGGGGATGAAAAGCAATGGATGCGACAAAGTCTTTGTGCTTGAATGTGCACAAGCATTCGCGCCGGCTCATGTGCCATAATCTGACGGTCTTATCCATGGACGAAGATAGGAGAAAATTGTTCTTGCTCCAGCTCAAATCTAGGATATCTCCCTCGTGTCCCTTAAACTCGCGAGCTGGCTTTGAGTGAAAGACGGGCGCACTGAGGCGCTCTTCCTTCTCTGTGTTAGCGTTCTCTTCCTCATCATAGGTTTTGCGATCCTCTTCCGTGGCAATTACTGCCCAGACACGTAAAACGCGATCGCGCCCGCCGGTGGCAAGAAACCGACCATCTTGACTGAACTCGACGGCCCATATGGGACCACCCGGAGTCGAATCAGGTTTAGGCTGTTGCTCGGAAGAGGGGTCTCCATTCAGGGGCGCGGTCTGTTCGGTCGGCGGGATAGGGTGTGTCCCCACCAGTTCCTGGGCAAGGAAGATGCGATCGAACTCTTTAACCCTCTTGTGTTGGCCGCGAACTCGAATGTACCGTGGCGGCTGCTTGTGGTGAGGAATGTAGACGGCGGCGGAGAAGGCGACGGCGTTTGCGCCCTCGGTCCTTTGTTCGTTGGGCTCGGATTCGTCGTCCAGAATATCGTCGTCTTTCTTCTTGCCGCCTCTCATGCTCAATCGGCTCAGGAAAGAGACGCCTTTCCTGTGACAAAGCAAACAAAGAATTAGCAAGCAGACCTCCTAGGGTTTCGAGCGGCGCATACTTCTTGTCTCTTGTAGAGTCGGGCTGAGCAGCAGAGAGCTTGCTGGGGAGATCAGGGCCCGGGCGTGGTAAGGAGGACTCATTGGAAGGGCTCTCGGGGCGTGTTGGATTGAGCAGTCGTGAAGCAATTGAGCGTTCCGTGTTGGTCCTTGTAAAGATATGCTAGAGATGATAGGCTACGTCAACAACATAGATAAAGAAAGACAAAGGCAAATGACCATGTATGCAATTGTGATAACAGCAACAACCAACAGCAATCACACAACAACAAACAGTAGAAGCAGAAGGCAGGAGTAGTAACTGCCGCGGCAGTAACAGGAGTAGTAGCAGCAGTAGTAAGTAGTGGTGGGGTTCTCGACGTACATGTGACAAAGGGTCTACGGAGCTTGGAGGGTGGACGGAGGTTGCGGTTCGGGAATGGAGAGCAGGTCTTTGATCTTTGGAGTCTCTAATGAAGTCGGCGGAATTTCTAGTCTCTGTGTTGCTGCTGATTTCCCTCGCGACGGCCGAGACGGCGTCCTTGCGAGCGACTTTCGCCCGATCCTTCTTGATTGGGGTTGGTGTTGGCGTTGACGCCGCGGGGAGTTGTGGAATGTTGGTGCCTGGAATCGGGCCAAGGACATAACCCACCGTCAGCACAGCACATCACACATACGGCTTGCTTCCTCTCGCCTTGCATTGTACATCTGCATCTCACTCCATCATACTCTGTGACTTGTGTGTGTGTCACGGGAGGAAATATACGCACCCACATCACCAGACGACGCTGTCGACTGCGATGGATGAATGGACCCATCTGCATTACTCAGACTGGGCTCGGTCCTGGTGGCAGGGGCAGCGGCGTGCGAGCGAATGTAGCTATCGTGAGATGAGCGAGGCAACAGCGGCGGCGGCAGCGGCGGTAGTGGATCAGACAGCGAGGAGGCAGGGCGGTGTCTTGTAATGTCGCTGCCTGGGGCGGTCAGAGAGAAGATCGACGACGACATAGTAGTCCATTCTCTCGTCTCATCCTCCTATGTATGCACTTGTATGTATGTATGTATGTATGTACGTATGTATGATGCTAAGTAATTTCTTTTTTCTCGGGACACCGGATCTCTCGCGCTCGGGAGCGGTGGGTATGACGACTTTGTACAAATGTCGGGGGGTAGATATGAAAAACAATCGAATTACAGTACTGTATCTCGTCGCATTGCTGTGCACTGCTTGGTAATCTCTAAATAGTGGTAGCCGTGTGGTGTGTACCTCTATGGAAGCGGGTGAAAAGATATCGGTGTCATGAATGCAACCTCGGCCGGTCTTCATCAGCGTATATACAAGTAATACACCATAAAGGAGGGCATGTTATACGCCTTAGTGCCGTATCAGACCGTATCTACCAAGTACCTCCCTGCCTCTAACTACCTGTACATCGACGATGGGGAAAAAATAGGTATGCGCGAATGTGACAAGCGTGACAGTAGCTTGGAACATGAGACGATGATTGGATGAAGCAGCGATACCCCTGTTTAAGGATCGAACCGATATGACGTACACGTGTAGAAGCCCCCCAATATGTACAGGTCGATTTTTCGGAGACCACGTTCTATTATCGGGAGACCACGTTAAACCTATTTTGGCTAGTCCTTACCTGATTATCTTAGATGTTCTAAGTTTAGTTAGAATTGTATAGGGAGTGGAGCATACTTTGTGCGGCGCTTGGGTTGCAAAAAAACAACAGTCAAGTCAACCTAGGATGAGTTCAACTGTTAGTTGCTTATAAATATATAATATTAGTAAGGATTCCTACTAAAACGGATGTACCTGTAGGCCGTACTCGAGTTAGAATTTCAACAGGTGTGCTGGTGATCGCGCACTTACGCGTTTGGGCAGGGCTAGGCAGCGTGCAGGCTTGTGGCGGTGGTGGCTAGTGGTGGTGGCGTAGGCAGCTGTTTTTTTAGAGGGCTTAGATGCCTACCTTCTGCTTCCGACCGTACATTTAAGTCGATTTTTGTGGTTTGATATGGGTACTGCTGCTAGGCGCCGCTCAATGCTCCACTTCCCATACAATTCCAACCAAATTTGGAGCATGTGGGGGGAAGAGTGGAGCTATTTCCATGTTAGGTTTAACGTGGTCTCCCGATAGTAGAACGTGGTCTCCGAAAAATCGACCTGCAATATGTAAGGCCCCATGTAGACAGACGGGTTAAAGACAGGGTTATGTAACTTTTTACTTTTCCTCCTTTGGATACCTAAAACTCACGAGACTCTGTGTACACGCACAGAATAGGTTAGCATTGTTAGCATTAAATTTACAGGTAAGGTAACTGAACTAACATCGTAAAATTAGATAGCTCCTAGGTAGAGCTGACAGGTGGGGAGGATCTAACTATATCTTAAGAGTGTCATATCGCATGCGCATGAATGCATTATGGCCTAATGGAAAATGGCTACGTCGCGGGCGCAAACATGTCACTATCTACTGCAGGAATACGCGAGATGACGGACGACATGAGAAGCATGATAAATCGCAAACGGGAGATTACGCTGGGCAACATCATATTATCATTGCTTGGTCGCCTACTTGTTCGTCTTCGTCCTCGTCCTCGTCCTCGTCTAGATCATGAAGAGGGTACGTAAGGACAGCGGCGATGCCCCCTAGCGCATCTAATCGCTGTCCGCTCTCGTGGTCGCTACTCAAAATCCTCGCCTCCCCGCCGTCTTCTTTCACCTTGTCCACCATCGACACGTAGCGTCTCCGCGTCGCAATGTCGAGGCTTCGAAATAGCGAGTTATTGATGAGTAGCACTCCGCCACCCCGGCCAACCGCTCCCTCTCGGACTGCTTTTTCTACCGGCGCCGTGCCATACCACGCCCGACCGTCGTCCTTGCGCAGTTTGTCGAAGAAATCGTCCATGAACCTCGTTTCCTTGGAGAACTTCATGTCCTTCATCGTAGCCGTGACTTCGGGGCTCTGGAGGATCTCGTTGAGGCTGTGTAGGTGACCCGAGCTCGAATGCACGACCGTCGCTTGCTTGGCCATGGCGGACATGGTCTTGTCGCCCCGGCGCGTCCCCTCGTCGGTGATGTACTTTTTGAAGTCAGTGGCTACGAAGCCGGGACTGGCTAATAGCACCGGGCGCGGGTTGGAGAAGTCGATGCTGCGCGTCAAGGTAGATAGGACCTTGTCGAAGAAGCGACGCATGCCCGAGTCCTGGTCTGAGCTAGCCGACCGCTTCTTCGGTATGGTGCTCTCAACGCGCTGCTTGAGGACGGTGCGGAACTCGGTGATGAGACAGATGTTGGCGATGCCCTCCTGCATGACGACGGCGGCAACGGCGCCGTCCTTGTCCTGCTTGATCGCATCGGCCAGCGTCTCCTTCGCCACAGAGTCCCAGCCGTACTTCTTCCAGAGGGTGAAGGGTCGGTTCAGCTCGAGGTCGAGGGTGTGGTACTGGCCGAGATTGACCCAGGCGTTCTCGACGATGACGGTGCCCGAGACATGCAGCTGGGAGGCGTGGGGGTCGAAGAAGGTGGAGGTGACCCGGATGGTCAGGTCGGTATGTACGCGCTCGGAGACGGTGCTGCCCGTCTTCGATTCGGTAGTGACCTTGCGGATGGCGTGGGCCTTGACGACGTCCTCGGAGCCAATCAAATTGTTGGCATGCCACTATCAGGTAGAGAGAGAAGAGTTATTATCAAGGCTGAGTCTAGTCTGAAAGGCCCACTGACAAGGCCCTAACGTGTCGACGAGTCTTTGTTACCATATCTTCTGGATCGGTGGGGAGCAGTGTCAAGCTGCCCTCGCCAACCTCCTCCAGGCGTTGCGACGTCTTGGAGCCGACCAGCTGCATGTTGACAGGAAGGAAAGGGAGAAGCTGGACCGCCTCTGTTCGCTCGGTACGTCGGTATCGCACGCGGGCGCCGGAACGGAGTATTGCAAGCGACGGGAGTAGAAAAGGGAGGCGGTATGTCCCTTATTCTTCGGCGTCTTCGGCGCGTGATTCCGCAATCAGGGAACTTGACTTTGCCTATGTGAAGGATAGGGAAGTTGTTTGTAGGTGCAAGAGAAAAAACGCTGTAGTTTTCGCACGTTACGCCACCGAAGACCTAGGGTACTACGTGTGAGGTGACATAGCAAGATTGCCCCCGCATTGGCCAAATCTACCCCGCGCTAAGGTACAGAAACTTGAGAGACAAAGGGGTATGTTGTACACTGCATATGCTAGGTCTGCAGCAAAACGATTACATACATAGTACATGTCTCTTAGATTCTTCACCTCTTTCCATCAAGGTGGTTAACTATGTACTTACCTAGGTAGGGAAGTAAGTACTACATCTTAGCCTAGGTCGCTAACCTCATTCTACTGGATCTGGAAGGTAGGTAGTAGTCAGTCTATGTGTAACTACCTACAAAACGCTTATTTCCTACCGCAACTAATGCCGATGAAGATGAGTAAGTATGCTACGTAATGTCAAGACCGGACTTATATAACCATCAGCATCCACATTTCGAGTTATCGCCGAATAGCACTTAGTAATGGCCCGGGCATACATACCACCTATAGACCTCGGAGTTGTATAAATATATCTACATAGGTAGCCTCTTCATGAGTGCTGGGGGTCCATCTGCATGTTTTCCCGTACCTCGTCAAGTTTTACCCGCTGCCTCTTCTCTCCCTTTCGTGTCTCGTATCACCGTCATTCACACAAACATCCAGTGTACGTACCTGCTGCATACAGTCGCCATACCAGGCATTTCCGACGATCAAGGTCGTTAACGATCTTGCTAGCTGACTCTTATTCTTGCCTACGACAGCATGGCGTCCACTTACAGCCTCAACTCAACCTTCAAGTTGAACAGCGGATATGAAATCCCTCGCCTAGGCTTTGGTGTGCGTATGCCTCTTTCTATTCATCCCGCCACCACTCGAACTACTTGTTAAGACTCACACTAACTCCACCGTATCCAGGTATACCAAACGTGAGTCACAGATCAATGTTTCTGTCTTCTCCATTATTATCCCAACCGCTGATATTTTAAATAGGCCACCGGCTGAAACGGAAAAGGCCTGCCTCGAGGCTTTCAAGGTGGGATACCGTCACATCGACTCTGCCGCCGCGTACCGGAACGAGGCCGGCGTCGGCGATGCTGTGCGAGCTAGCGGCCTCCCCCGCTCTGAGATCTTCTTCACCACCAAAGTCCCTCCTCCCGCCGTGAAGGGTGGATATGAGGGTGTGAAGGCGCAGATCAACAAGAGCTTGGAGGCCGCCGGCGTCGATTACTTCGACCTGGTGCTCATCCATGCACCCTATGGCGGGTCGGCCAATCGCAAGGGCGCCTGGAAGGCTCTCGTCGAGGCCGTCGAGGAGGGGAAGCTCCGCTCCATTGGCGTCAGCAACTATGGTGTCCACCATCTTGACGAGCTCGAGAAGCACATTGCCGAGCTGAAGGCCGAGAGGGGCAATGGCGGCGTGATCTCCGTCGGTCAGTACGAGATCCACCCCTGGTGTGCCCGCAACGACGTCATCGACTGGTTTGCGAAGCGGAATATCGCCTGCGAGGCCTATTCGCCTGTCGTGCAGGGCGCGCGGTGGGGCGACAAGACTCTGGTGAAGCTGGCCGGGAAGCACGGTAAAACGGAGGCCCAGATCCTGCTCCGATGGAGCTTGCAGAAAGGCCTTGTCCCGCTGCCGAAGAGCGTTACGCCTTCTCGCATCCAGGAGAATGCTGATCTTTACGATTTCGAACTCTCTCCTGCAGATATGGCCGAGCTGGAGACGACCGAGTATTCACCTGTCTGCTGGGACCCTCTTAAGAGTGGATTAGACGACTAAGCGACATACACCGTGTCCACGTGTATGACTATTGGGACCCTAAGTTGACGACGAGATGTGCATATACTTAGTGTAACCGGCCTAGTTAATCTTCATGCTTATAGAGAAAGAGAGGGAATTTAGCTATAATCAAATGTTTTGTCCTTCGTGGCTCTCAAACCATTGTACTCTGTGTCATGTTCTTGAGCTTTGAAACTCCGAGATTACGAGTCTAATTAGCCGGTTTATTGGTAGCTATTAACGATGTCCATCTCAGCCCCCCTGTTATTCATGAAATGAACAAACTCTCTATCTGTAAAGGATGTACCAAGCGTCAGTTAGCAATGCCATTCCCCTCGATTATACGGATATTCGTCGAGAACAATGTTAGTTTGTACTTACAGCTTAGCTTGCCCTCACCGTCAATATTATTAATCAGCTGCTCAACCTCGACATCATTCACGGGTTCGCCCAATCCAGCCATTAACTGGCGAAACTGACTAGCTGTGATGGATCCATTGAGTGACGTCTCGTATTCCTTCCAAGCGCGGGCGTATTCTTCCTCGCCGTCCTGATTCGGCGGCGGGTATGGCTGCCCCGTCATCATGGTGATGAATTCTACAGCGCATTAGTATCCAGTGTCGCCTGACTGATTGCCTTATAAATTAAGAGGAATAAATAGTAAACTCACCGTTAAAGTTAATCGATCCGTCCCCATCGAGATCTACCTCCTTGATGATCTGCTCGACCTCTTCTTTCGAAGGCGGTTTCCCGGGACTTTGCGCCATCACCTGAGCGAATTCCTCAACGCTGATATTGCCTGGGCGAAACTTGTCAGCATTGGCCGTCAGACATGACGAATCGTCAACACGACCCAGAAGTAGGAGAGAAGGGGACTAACCGCCCTTGTCCGTGTCCTAAGTATATCATTAGAACGGCGAGGTTTTCTCATTCTACGATGTGCCATACTCACATAGGAGTCAAAGAGGTCTCTAAAGACCTGTATCTCTTCTTTTGATAGCGATCTAGCCTGGGTGCGCTGATTAGCAAACAGCAGGATTGTGACTAGAGTACCCCTACTTACCATTTTGAACGATTGAGGGCTTTTTGCGAGTCAATGTAAATAAATAGTCGACTAAAGACGATGAGTTTACTTTCACCAGAGCGACGCGTTCGGTGTCCGGGGATGTCTAGTCTACTATATATGTACATCATTAGAAGCACTCAGACCGCCCCCTGAAACACCAGTTCGTTGCAGTTTCGGACACCTTCCACCCCCCGGACCCGCCTGATCGGCACTGGCATCTCATCCTAATCGAGGAGCTACGCAATCGTCGGGTTCCCGGCTAGCGACAGATGGAGGTAGTACTGGGATCCGTCATTCGCTGTTTTAGGTACCTATCTGCGTCCACTAGATGATACCTAGCTAGACTGAGCTAGGCCTGATCTTCTATATCCTAGGTTAGGTACATCCTCGTGTGTGACAGACAGAGTCAGCCGTAGGTCAACATGAGCAAGACAAGAACTCAACCCCTTTATCTGGTCAAGATTCTTCTCATTCACCTCTCATAACTAGGCTTTACTTCATAGTGTACTGGACTCTACGAAAATGAAGATCTGTTAGTTAGCTGCATATCGATGAAAGTTGACACACGTAAAAGTAGAAAGTAAGAATTGTGCATGATGAAAGTGTTTACTCACTCTATTAAAAACAAAGAGTTTTTGTTTTTAATATCAACCGTGTGTATATCCCTTCACTAGGGCCATAGGCGAGCAGAAGTACCCCCGTACGAATCTGCGCACGCACACGATAGTCTCGACAATAGCTACAGATATCCTCGGGGGGTTTTCGATACTGTAAACGATCAGGAATTGGCGTCCACGACCTCATCTAAGCAGACTAACACACGCAGCTTCAAACAAGCCGCTAAGAAACGTAAACAAAACCTACCCCATAGCCCTTCGAACCCCAGGCTCAAAAAGCGCAGCCAGCAGCCCGCGCGCAACGCCCTTGCAGGGCCAGGGGACACCCCCCAGCCAAGCCTCGAACTGTTTCTGCGCAAGAAAGACGCTCTCAGGCGACATCTCTCTATTCTTCCTCTCATACTGCGCGCCCCAGGCCTCCAGCTCCTCAAGCCAGTGCAGCGCGTCACGAAAGCCAGCCTCGCAAGACGGGAGTTTATCGAACGGGATCCGCAGCTCCTCGCCGAGAGCCTTCAAAAGCGTCGCCAGCGCACAGCGCTCCTCTGGCGTCGGACCGCGCCACTCGAAGCGCTGGATGCAACGCAGGGGCTCCAGCGCGAAGAGGCTGAGCACGTACAGCAGGTCCGCGTCCGACATCTTCCCGGACGGCCGGTATAGGCTGTGGATGTAGTTCACGCGGTCTATGGCTGCCCGCGTCGCTGTCGACCCGGGACACCCCAGGAGGATTCCGGGTGTCGTGCTGGTGCCGGGCCGGCGGTTTGAGGGCCCCTTGGAGGCGGATGAGCGCTGCGCGGCGCCGGCCACGACTTTCGCTATCGAAGGGATGCCCTCGGCCTGCGTGAGCGGGTGGGTTACGTTAGTCTTGTAGTATCCCTTGCGTAGATGTCGATTTAATAGACAAACTACAACCTTGAAGAACACAATTCCAATCGCGGCGGAAAACGTCTTAGGAAACTCATGCTCTGCCATCCAGGACTTAATAGCATAAGCCTCATCTAGAGTCATGGTCTCGAGTGGCCCGCGCCTTCTTATCATTTTTTGCCTCTGGTGTCTCCGTATCACACTGCAGAACGGGATGTACAGCAGGAGCGAGATCAGGACCCAAGAAATCCAGTTACCCGTGTGAGGACTTTCGAGGCCCCAATTAAGCTGAGGCGACATAGTGAGATGCTTAGGAAAGAGGAGCGTGTCGTCTATGAGAGGCCGAGGCCGAGAACAGTCTGTTGGGACACGATTGTTCTAAGGGCGGAGACAATGGGTTTGAATCTACAGATATGGATAAAGCAGATGACGACGGACCTTCCTGATGCGGAGTGCTACATAGAATGGCGGACGTCGATGGTATGGTTGCTTACTATATTAATGATGCATCATGATCCATGATACGCCATTTCTAGTCTAGACATTGCATATCTCACACACGGCGTCGTCAACAGACTCCACGTTCAGTTGCCATCTTGCTTTCATTTGGTGCCAATGTCTTAGAACCTAGGAAGCCGCTCGATGACTCTCTCTATACTAATGCAAGTCGGCGTGAGCATCGCCATTAAGATAGGCTGGTGTTCCATTATAATGTCGTATATGTACTAGACATACGTCAGCTTGAAAAGGCTTGAGACATGAGTACAACGATAGCGAATTTGCCACATGCTAAGCGGCAGTGGGCATGAAACAGGTCGATCTAATATACAACATCTCTAAGGAGGCGTTTCTACCGCAGTCCCGCCGCGAGCGCATCTCCGTATCGATCCAGAGGTCACCGCCAGCTGGCTCATAGACTGACCATACCGAACGGTGCATTAGATAATTTCATCGTGCCCCTGTCCTTTAAAGGTCCTTTTTGTTAATGAACCCATCAGCTAGAGAATCGCCACACCAGGCAAGAGGCCCGTCCGCCACCTCATAGCACCGTGCTCGTTCGCCCAAGCGAGGACGGCATCGTAGTCGGCGCACGTGTGATCCGAGCCCCAGCCGGGACCGGCGTCCGTCTCGCCCTCGAGGTTCGTGTCGGCTGCGCACATGATCGACTGCCGGAGGTAGTCGAAACAATGCGCCGAGTGGTGCGCGACCTCGTCCGTCAGATTGGTCCCCGCGTACCCCTGCTGGTAGTGGTCCACGATGTACGACAGGCAGTGCAGCTGGTGGAAGACGGCCATCATGTACGCTGGGCCGTCGGTCGTGCGGTCTATCGCGACCGTGTACCTATAAACGCTGGAGTTAGCAATTCCTCTTTTAAGTAGTTGGAGTGCTCTCGAGACATGCTCCCGAAACATCTCGGGAGCTCTCAAGTTACTTGAAAGGGGAGGAAATAACTCTAGTGATAAACTTACGGGGTGCCGAGCGTGTCGTAGGAGGCATAGTTTGGGATCTGGACGTACCCCCTCGCTTCTAAGGATGGGGGAGAAGAACGGTTTAGTTCAGGGCATGTGGTAATGGGAATGGAGGAGCTCATCTGGAATAGAGATACATACCAGAGCTTAGAGGTAGCCAACTGTGTAAGGTGTTTAGCGTCTCTTGTTCGCTGAAGAGCATATCGTCGCGCACATAGTTCGGATCTGGCAGGAACTTGTATGTCTTCCTAGGGACTGTGTACACGTAAAGACTTATTAGTTGTCCTCACTCACTTCTCGGATCGTTTCTATCGAGCGACGACATACACGTTGGGACAGGGGCTCGCCTGGCCCGTTCGCGAAGGATATAAGTCGACAAGGCAATGATTGTTATTGCCATTCCAAGCTCTAAGGCTAACCGTAGGTACTGCGTCACCTTACGACTCCTCCTCTCCCGCGGCCATACAGCATCGTTGGGACTCGACGAAAGAAATGCCTCCCCTTCTTCGACCGCGTTTTCTTTCGCATGATCCATCTTCGTATCCGGTGCAGAGATTGTCTCCCGCCCGTGATAGAGCAAAAATGGATAAAGCTAAGTAACCACCACCAGTGTTGAGAACCCAAGCGCCTCATCACCAGTTCGATAATCAATCCAGAGAGCTGCTGGATGAATGACACCTCATTGGACAAGGTCCGTTTTTGGCTAAATGGCAGGACCCTGGTCATTCTCCGTTCCTGGTCAGGCTAGCGGCGTGGTGTGGCATGTATACCTAGACAGAACGAAGATATGGCGCGTAGTATCTAGTTGACTACATCGATAAAAAAAAAAAACGCTCAATATTTCCTTGATCTCAGTTTTGAGGTGTTACTTTACGATCCAACGACAGGAGAAATGGGGGAAGTGAAGTGAATTGATCATTTTAATTTCAATATGTGCAGAGTAAGTAAAAGTTCTATAAAGCCAATATACCCCCGTGATACCCCAAGTAATACTAACGGTAATAATCGCTATGCCTGTAAAAACAACGAGTGATGGTATCCCCATTGATCCCTTGGAAAAAAGAATGAGATCTAATACCTAGCCTCTAACCGATTTAACTTATAGCGTGTATCGGTAATCAGCTTGCGGCGCATCCTATTAGACATTTGTTAGTCCTGTTTATGCTTTGAAGGGTGGGCATGAATCTTCTTACCTCGTCGCATTCCAAGTTCTTCTCACCGCGATCAGCGGCCTTGTTGTCTAGGTAGTAGGAGATGTCGCAAATGGCGGTGAGGACCAGGACAAGGAGGGCCGCTGCGATGCAGGCGTATAGACCGGGCTTGTAACCCGAATCCTTGTCCTGAGCCCTGAAGACAAGAGAGCCAGCAATTCCACCAATACCAGCCAGTCCGACGAACATGGCACTGCAGAAAGCACGCTTCCACTGTCCACGGATGTTGTTGCCTTGGAGAGCAAGAGCCGAGGGCAGGTTGGCGTTGGCACCGGCACAGATCAAGAAAGCACCGAAGTAGCGCACGTAGTTGTTGCTGTGCCATCCGAGAATCGGGATACCGATGAGGGCGATGATCATGTTAACGGCGATGACGGGTCCACGGAACTTATACTTGTCTCCGAGGTAGTTGATGCCGAACATGTAGATCGCGGCAAAGCCGTAGGGGGGCGCGACCAGAATCTGCGAGGCAGCAGCGCCGAAGCCCAAGTTCGAGTTGAGGATGATAGGCAGGAAGAAGGAGAACGAGTAGTTGATCGTGGAAGTACCCAGACCCATACCACCATAGGCCCTGGAGGTAAAACAAGCGTCAGTCTTCGGTTCAGCTAATCCTCGATGCGGGCAGTCTTTGTGTCTACTACTCACCAGATTCGCCAGTCGGCCGCGCCACCCAAGAACTTGCGCAGGTTGAAGCCGGTGACTTCAGAGTCTCCACGGTCCGCCTTGACACGCTGAACAACCCAGGCGCGCTCCTTGGCGTTCAAGAAGCTCCAAACCTTGCGGTCGGAGTCAGGGAAATCAACGAGGAGCCAGTAACCGCCGACACCAATGACCACTGTCAAGAGACCCTCGACTACGAAAATCCATCTCCAGCCAGCGAGGTTACCCTTGCCATTGAGATGGATCAGACCGAAGGCAATGATACCAGAGAAGGCGGAGGCCAAGCAGCCGATAACGTAAAAGAAAGCGTAACGCTTGCCCATTTCATCTAAATTCCATTAGCACCGATATCAGCACGCGGCCGCGTTGGTGGCTCGTCTTACATCGAGTGTACCATGTCGACAGAAGGTAAATAACACTGGGGAAGAAACCGGCTTCGAAAAGACCGAGGACAAGTCGTAGAGCGGCGAGTCCGCCCCAGTTGTGAACCAAACCTAAACCGATCAAGACAATACCCCATGCTACCGTGATGAAGGCCAAGAAGGGACGAGGGCCGAGTTTTCGGCAGAGAACGGTCGCAGGAGGCTGGAACAGAATGTATGTGATGAAAAACAGTAACGTGACAAGCGACTATCGAACCGCTTATTAGCCCAATTTCAACTGCCAAGTTCCTATGAGGCGGTCATCCTTACATAGCGGTTGCCAACAGTCAGTTGGAGATCTTTGCCCAAGCCAGCAACATAGGCGGCTCCTAGGTTCGTTCGGTCCATGACACTGATACAGTACATAAAACCAGTAACAGTCACGAGTCGGCGATCGATGCGTGAGATGATACTCCTAGCCTCGCGAGGGCTGAACTCGTCGACCGAGGAAGCCTCGACGTCCATACGGCCCTTCTCATGGCCGCTAGAGCTGTCTGAATCCATGGTGTTGAAGAGGTATGAGAAGAATGGAAGTAGTAAAGTCGAAGTAAAAGCCTTAAGAGAGGTCGCCTTTCAAAGGGCACCTATAAAACGGCAACTTCGGAATCAGAGAAGAGGAACGTGGTACAGATCGGAAACAACGTTGGAGCGTCGATCAACAACAACGGCGCGGGTATGAGATTATTATAACCAAAGAGCCTGGAGAGAGGCCTTGGCAAAACTCGTGGATTGCGATGTCCTAAGCCCTGAAGGCCTCAGCTCCTCCCAGGTAGTCTCCTAGGTAGTAGTCATCTCACTCGAGGCTCCATCTTACTCTCCATGCGTCACGGCCGGTGGGTTTTCCCAGCAGCTAAGCTCATACCACGCAGCCATCATAGTGTGCCAAGAGCCGCACCGCAGCCTTGACATAAGCTTGTACAGTACTCTATCACGAACAGTGTTGTTGGCAAGCGTGCTAACGGTGTCGATAGTGGGTGCAGGAGGATTGCGTCTAGACACTAGGGTCTGGGCAATGGTTTGCCATCCGGCAAAAGCACCAATGGCATACCTGGATGCCTACACTAGGTAGCCTTAGCAGTAGCCGAGTGCTGTCAAAGCTAGGCTAGTTGATATACCAGATTAAGGTTATTTTTGTCTATCTCGAGCCCGTTAGCTGAGCCCTTCCTATCTTGGCAAGTAGTAATATCTGGATAGGCCAAGCTTCATGGCTTCATGGCTAGCTCTGGCTAAGATTCTTGGTGCTCGCCCACCCCGCTGAGAGAGTCAGAGACCGTCAGCAGTTCATGCCCGAACGGGAATCGAATATCTGCTTATACTTGGGCTCGTCGCCGTCGAACTTGGCGGATTACTGCGATACACGAGGGAGGGGGGAAGAGGGAATGGGGAATGGGAAAGCCACACATCCCTCAAGAATGCGAGTTATGGGCACGAGGGGTGCCATACATCCCTCCCGCTTCATGTCGTACTACGTCGGATGCAGTCTTCAGTCAATGATTGTGCATCACGCCAACACGACGCCAGCAAACGGACTCGCAAACTATGTATTCTGCAGCGCAACCACCTAGCTGACCAAAGTACCTGCAGCTAGATCAGAAGGCCTCGCCTATACTACTCAGTATACTTAGGTATAGGAGGTGTGATGGCGGACGTTGGAATTTTGTGGTGGGCTTTGTAATGCGCTGACGTGATAAGATTGTGCTGACATGCGGCAATGCGGTAGAGCCAGGATACTACATAAGAGAGAAAGGGAAAAGGAAACGCGACTAACAGGGCCCAGTGCCTTGGTATTCCGAAGTACCCTGCAGTGGCATTGTGCGTAGGTATTTGCTCCCATTCGCCAAGCGTTGCGAGGCCTGCATCTGCTTGCAGCCAGGCGAGCAGGGTAGTTCCACCATCTCGGACTCGACTCTTGCGAAGCACGTGTTTTGTTGCCTCATGACCTACCCTATGCGGACTAGATAGGCATGATTCGGATTAGGAAATGCGTACAACGTAGGCCTTCGAGACATCTACTATACACATTTACATGAGTGTCGATCTACGCACCATATCCATATTCGCTTCCGTAATGAATTATTGATCTAATATAGCAACTAAACAAACTAGACATCGGCGTGTCAACTTTATTCCAGCTATTTTTACATCGCCCATCACGTTGGTCTCGAGTTCGTCCATTTGCCAAGTTTTAGTTTCGGGGTCCTTCATTTCACTTTGCCGTTGCGAGCTAGACCTCAATATAGGTGTTGTTTTAGTGTGAATATAGCAACTTATCGGGACCCATCGGGCGGTCCGTACAGTATACGAGAATGCCGAGACTGTACATGTGTGGCGCGAGGGAGCGCCCAGACGCCTCTTACTACATAGTAGATTCCGTAGAAATCAAGAGTAATGTTCTCTACCTACAGTAGTACTCTAGCAACCTCCAAGTTATCTAATACCATTGACACAAGCCGCGCGCCGTTACACGATGCCCCATTCATCTCTAGTAATCTTCGTAAACCAACCTTATTTCGGTATTATATGAAGAAGGCAAGAGTAGTTATAGAATACTGCTGCGTATTGTAGCTCGCTAGTGTCTCTATTTCACTACAGCGTATACACAACAGCGTCAATACGTATCTAGACAGTACAAGTATGTCTCCCATTCGTAGCCTGATCCTATCTCCCGGAAACCTGCCCGCCAGGCTCGTCGCTCTCACGGCGCATCTTGGCGCATATTCGTCTGCATGTGTCTCGCCACACTATCAGAGCGGCCAAGATCTTCTCACACGTGGATTGATATGATGGTACTGGCGCTAGCGAAGCTGACATGTATGGAGGGGTTCCCAGCTGCGGAATTGAGGCGTCGAATGCTCGTGCGGTCTACTCGAGCACCTACTTAGAAAAAAGAAAGATGAACCCCTCACCGGCAGTGGGTTTGTTATCAGGCAAGCGGAATACCCCAGTTTGATTGATATATCAACTAGGTGCTTGATATACCAGCTCTTTGACCACCGATAATCTCTTTGGGTGCTAGGCAATTAAATCTGGCGCTGGTCAAAACGGCTAACACTAGATCTTCCCGTTCCATTGCCGCCCCTTCAAACAGGCTTTGGCTTCAATGCGACAAGACGGGACAAGAAGCTTAAGCTCTTAAGCTCTTACGAGCGCCGCGACACACGTTTCTGGGGTAGCCGGTGGTGTAGGTAGCGTGCATAGTACAGCGGCAACTATGGTAGACTACTTAGTATTGATCTGGAGGTTGATTGATGCCCATTGCGCTATCACACTAGGTAGGTAGACACTATACCTAGATGCCATGGCGTGGATTAGGCGTTGTGATATGATTGTGGCTTGTGTTGAACAGGGGTAGGGGATGTTGCCGGTAGGCTCGGGCAAAGCGTACTACAGAGTTGCCTGCCGAGAAAAGACCAATCAATTACACGGACATTAATCAATATGCGGCGAGTGGTCCTGTACCAGGGGGTCGGGGTGTCGAAGTCCCTCTGCCATACATATACTGTGCGGTAACCCTCCAAATGTCTACATACATACCGTATTGTGTATGTCTTTAACCTCGTGAGTCATCAGAGCCGTGGCATCGGTGTTGTTCCGACGTAGCACTGGCGATACCGAAGTGTGTAGATATAAGATCAGAAATGCCGTGAGAAGATGTAACCTAGATAAACGTTTCCATCTCGTACAGATCAAGGAACATAAGCTGAGGCCTCGGGCCGGGGGCGTCCGAGCAACCCACTCATACAGCGACAAAATTCTCAGCATCTTCTTGGCCGGCGCTCCTTGGCCTTTGGGTCCACCGTCGAGAGAGTCTAGAACCCTGTTCAAAAATAGACGCCACCGTGCCACATTAGTCTCGGCATTGCGATACTGCAACCCTTATTGGCTCAGCTCCCTCCTGTCCCCAGCCCTAGCCAGCTGCCTTATGCGAGACAGTTACTGTAGCTGCGTGCGTGAGAGACCGACTCTGACCAGACCGACAATTTCTTTCACCGTCCTCGTGCTACCCATACACGCACATGGTTGGGATGATAGATGATACCCTATACTATTAAAAATAGATCAACGAACACTTGAGGCTGCTCCAGTATAGGGGGCATGGTAACGACCCTTCGACTCTTTTCGAAACTTTACTTCATTTTATTTTATATTTGAACCATCTCGTCAAGCATTGCCCGCTTTGCTGGGCAATTTGTTCATCCAACAAAGTATTGTGCGTTACGATCAATGCCGAGCAACTAGGTAGGATATTTGATTTTTTTAAGGTTATCGGCTACCATCATGACTATGCCAAGCTAAACAAGTTCGTCATCACGAAGCTCCTGAAACAGCTTGGGCCGCCTTTTCCGCTACGACACAGGCGCAAGAGCAGCTGGCCTTTTGGACTAAGCTCCACAGACTAGAGCTTGTTGGTGGCCACCCTTACTGCCACTTTAAAAACCACGACGAAGTCAGCAGCCACTAACTAGAACGACGATATGCTGACTAGCAAGTAGGCTAATGCTTCGGGAGAGTAATTGCCAAGACTGTAAGCCTTCATCTAGCCCGAGGAAATGTCACGAGCTCCGTTTGCTAGTTCGCCGCGGATAAACCAAAGGCTACCGTTCTGGTGGATGTGATATGATCACTATCATCATATAGTGGCTCGTAACGCTACCTTATTCTTCCTCGTCATGTCTAGTCAATTATTCTATATATCGCACATATGTTACTTATAAAATGAACCAGAGAACACTATTACCGCCCCCTTTGTTTGCAAACGCTGATGAAAGTGTACCGCAGGGGTTTGAGTGATCGAAATCTGTAGGATGATATAATCCAAGCTACACCTCCAACAGAGAACGCGTGTAACCTTGTAAGTGGCAGCTTTACGATTTGGGTATTGCGCTGGTATACTCGCCCACTATAACGTTATCGCAATTGCGATCATAACTATACATATAAGCAGCTATAGACAGATACATGCCCGATCCCACAATGTTTTCGACCTAGGTTGTAGAGCGGTGGAACACATAACCCAAGAGAGTGGCAGCTAAATCAATAAGAAAATTCCTCATCTCGACTTTGCGATACCTAGTACACTACCCCCTTCGTTTTGCGAAATAAAAATCAGGGCTAGGTAGTAGGGTGTTTGTTAATAGAATCGAAGCGTGAGGTGGCCAAGTCAACTTGGCAACTCCGAATACGTAGCCGGGACGTGAGGGATCACCTCTCCCTGCTGACCTCTTACGCCGAGACCTCGATGCCGTTATTTTTAAATATGTCTCCGGTATAGATAGGAAGGGAAATAAAATCCATGGCCGACCTTCATAGTCGTTTATTCAGAAAATAGCGCATTAGTCGAACTCCATTGATTCCCCAGATTCTATGACAAAAGGGGTAAAATACTTCTAAATTAATCATAGGGTAATATGCTTTTCTTTCCAACCCAACCCCGAGAGCGTCCTAACTTTATCCACGGTTATGTTAGTTGACTGCTGTAGATACCATAGACTATGATACGAAACCTGCCACTCCGATCTCTTTCTAAAAGATTTGCGCCAGGTGGAATGATATCATAAACCGCCTTTGCCCCATTTGCCCTTCGATCGTATTCAAGTATATTAACGAGTATTAAATGGGTTTCCATGTGGCGAATAAGACAGCACATCGAGAATCACTGCCAAGAGAGTAAGCCTTTGTTCTAAATTTGCGCGAGGTGAGTAGGATTTTGCAAAGGAGTGTGATCAGATGCCTTGAAATGCATACTCTTAGCTGCTGTGTGCATTGGAGTGTTGTGAGAGGATGACACGGAGACTAGGATTCTAGAAGTAGCCACGGCATTATAGTAATAGTAGTGTGTTTGCGAAGGGGGATCCCTTGACTACCGTTTTAGACTCAAGCAGTACAGCCATAGTCCATCTAGATATTTTTCTAGGCGAGGGCTCGCGCTTGGTCTACAAGCTACGGCAATACGTCGCAACCCAAGAATTGATATTGAGTATAGATTATAGTTCAGCCACCCAGTAATCATATATCGTGCTTTCTTATTCATGATGATCAACACATAATAATAAGCTACGCAATACGAGTCCACAGCATACTCAAACCTCTAGAGTTTATTAGGGTAAACTGAACGTCGATAACGGCTCTGCCTCCACCCCATAACGGGAAGTTTCTTCACGGGGTGTTCCCACGTGGTGAAATGCTCAAAGCATCCTTTGATCGCCATTCTCTGGCTCGCGTAATTGTCTGGTGTAATCCAGGCATACAGTTGCTCTACTGCCTTCTTGCTCGCCTCTGTACAGACACTTTCATCATCATTAGTCTGGCTCCACACAACTGAATCGGGATGAACTCGAAGCTGAACCGGGATAGGTTTCTGCGACCCATCCGCTGTATCTTCTCGATACCTTGGCAAATCCCACCACCACGCGGTGAACGCGCGGAGAAACTCGGTACCGTATCCGCTACCGCAATACCCGCTTCCGAATTTGCAGCCGAACTCTGGCCAACCGCAGGCAGGGGATGCTAATATGTGAATACCACCGTCACCGATGAGCTCTCCCGTGGTTTTGAGGAAAATACCAAAGTAGGTGTAAAAGGGAAGTGCACCCGGACTTGAAGGAGTACGGATGAGGCTATCGAGCTTTTCTTGTGTCTCGTGCATATTCGAATCAGGACAGCCATTCCTGGTGTGTTTCATAAACTCTGGTTGGCTCCTTAGGCGATGGAAGGCCGCGAGATCTGACTGCGTGAGTGGCCGTATGACAAGGCGCTTGGTTCGGATCTCCGGCTGGGATTCGTTGCTCTTGTAGTGGTCCCTCTCGGGCCCTAGGGATTGGGGCAGCGTGGTGGTGACCGTAATCCACGAATTCGACATTTCGTGAATACAAAAGGGCGTCTATCATATGTGTACATAGTGCTCGACCTACTTTGGTCCAAGTCATGAGATATTATACTCTTATTGTAGTAGCACGGATCGGAACTTGCTCTGACCCACCATGCAAAGGCTAGATGCATTTTTTTCCGGTTGAGAATGCTAAACATACCTATTGGACAACGTTGTTATACACAGCTCGCGATGACTCGCTAAGGTTGGACTGTGTAGCCTGTTGATGAACCGAAAGGAAACCCTGTCACGATAGTCGGGTTACATGTTTCGGTGTCAGTGAGGTGCTCTAAAAACGAGCCTGCGTGATATATTAGAGGCCAGCTAATAAAAGTACGAATATTTCATGCTACACAGCTATATTTTGTCGACCCAGTTAGAGCGGTCCCGACACCAATACTAAAACATGCCACACAACTTGAGTCACGGCATAATGGTCTTGTGTGAGGCAGTCACACTGCGTGGCGTGATTATAGATTAGGCCGAAGCTTAGGTGACAACGACGTAGGTTATTTTTCCTTGCATCGACGGCGGATTCTCAAACATTACGAAAGGCGTTCCTATGGTGTTGAGTCGTCAGAAATTCCTTGTTCGCCCACTATATCTAAGGGCGAGTGTGACCATGGCTGGTGTTTCAAAGTATTCTCGCTTGGTGAACAGGACTACAGCCATTGGATACACTAGCTAGCCTTAAGGCTCAACCGATTAACCAAGCTCTTTTTTGTCAGCGCCTCCGTTGCTAAACGATTGTAACTTATAATGAGTCTAATCTCTCTTCGGAGACTGTAGGCGTTTTGAGCCTTCTGGTTCGAGATCCTGCGAATTAATACTAACGTTGACTACCACCAAGGCAGGCACTATAGCAGGTGAGGTTATAAAGTAGCTCGGCCCGTCTATTGATTGCCCGTCAACAATAGCGTTTTAGTAGGCAGTATGTCTCCTCGTATGGCGGGAAGTAAAAAGTTAGTATACGGCTGTGTGAAAGCAAGATGGTCGCGCGGGTGCCCTATGCGCTTAGATAAGAGAATACCTTTTTGCAACTCAGCTAGTGATGTAGCTAGATCTCTACAAGCCATATCAAAGTCAACTCTCATTTTCTAGCGATCTTTCGCAAGTTCGCTTGAATTTGCGCCTTCTAAGCAATTTCTAATATTTTCTTAATTCGTTTGCTATTGCTAGATAAAAGGCTAATGCCCTGTAACTAAACCGGCATACTGTACGCAAAATAATCTCAAAGATTATATCATGAGAATTGAAATTCTCGATATGTTCAACTGTCAGCACCCGAGCCATAGATAATTCAAGATATAAGAACCATGAGGATGGATTTGGAAAAATTTCTTCGCCGGGACAGAGTTAGAGAAGGTGACGGGAATATCGATAATACCCACCAGTTAGAAGTTAATCACCCATTCCGGGCGTATGCAGAAAGCAGAAGCTATCGTCGCCGAAAGAATGATTCCCGCGCAGACCCCCAATATCAAAGTATAAAAGTGCGCATTGGAGATTGTAAGCTTCTCCGACTCTAGGACCCACGGTGAGTTCAATCGTTAGTGAGAAGTTGGGAGCCTGCTAAATATGACAACCGATGGGGCATCGACTACCAGTCCCTCGGCTATGTCTGCCTTGCATTTCCCCCTAGTGTGGCAAAATTACAGATTCCTGCTATCCTAATAAGGCGACCAGTTAGGTTTCCCGACTCTGCCCGACGAAGGACACGTCCTATTGCAAGGACGTTTGGGACAAATCGTATCGAGATGGCATCAAAACAGAGCTAGACACATTAAAAGCCTCCCTTAGTGACGTAAACTAGAGGGCCAAGAATATTATTACGAGCTTAGGACTATAAGAAATGGCTTCTGAAATTCGGGGCCTTTTCCAGGCCTTGAGACCTGAGAACGTGATCTCCCACGAGTCGCTTTGATCCGAATGCACTCGAGCCGCAACGACGCTGCTCTTCGATCCTATCTACTTGCCATTACATTGGCATCGCCATTTTCTAATCAACGACGGAACCAGAGCAACGCTACTAGACTCTAGAAAAGATTCGCTCCCAAGACGTGCAACCTCTTATTGACTATATAAATGAGAAAGCGAGCAAGGTCTTCCTTACACTCGTGTATATCGATAAAACCGAGTGTATTAGCGTCCTGTAGATGAATGATTTTACGGATGCCAATCTACCTATTCGCTTTACCAATAATTGGGAAGAGCTCTACTCTATAGATGCCGAAGATCCTCGAAATTTTTCGAAAGGTTGAAATGATAACACCACGAAAATGAAATTATCTCAGGTGAAGCAGTGGGTGTTTCTAAGTCATGTCGCTTTTGGGAAATATGTCTACCTATGTTGTGTATTTGGACCAGCCGCTTCTATTCGAAAGTCTTCTCAATGTTGACGCGGACAGTGAGTACCGCGGTACAGTCTACAAGTGTCAAATAACAGGTCTGCGTAATAACTAAAATGTAAGAAACAGCAAAAGAAGTAACTCACGCTTCACTGAAACTTGCTTGCAGACCAATAGTTATGGAGTGGCAGTGAAGGTCCTAAACATGCCCAGTCGATGGGAAACGAGCATAAAACATCATTCGCTAGTTAGTGCGCTTTAACCCAGTATTCCAATTCCTTATGCACCAATAAAACAACCTTTATTTGTCTGTTTTCTTGCGCTAAGTTTCAGTCCATAGGACTTGGGGAGGTGTTAATTAGCAATGCTCATCAATAGAGCAACCATGTTGAAAGGGTATATAAAAAAGCAAATACGCCCAATCAGAGCCCTCAACAGAAAGCCTTGCTATCTCTGCCCTTCCAAGCTCGCTAATGAAGCCTGGCTAATCAGCCATTTAAATCAACACGTTCAAAGCCTTTAAACGTAAGCTCTTGTAATACTATACTGTTAATCCTCCGACGGGCATCAATGAATCAATGGATTGAGTGAGGATGTAGAAGCCCTGGTTTGGTTCAAAAGCCGTGACTTCAGGCTTAATCCAGTGGGTGAGGCGCTAAGTCGCACAGTTTGCAGCTCGTTATTCTTAAGCGACCGAGAGACGGATGAGCTGATCTCGTTCATATGCAAGCGCCTTATCTTTGAGAGTCTTCCCCAACGTGCATTGCATTTCGGCCGCTTGCTCGTTGGCTATTGTAGGCGGGTATGGGGTGCGAAAGGAGATAAATGATATTCTATATTATTTACTCCTTTGGCTGATTTTCTTTTCGCTACTTCAACGGTAGTAGTTGCGAGTACTGGTGCGTAATGATTATAGGGGTAAGTAGTTTGTATAGCTTGCTGCAAGAACGAATTATTATTGCATAAACTACCTATATAGGAGTACAACATAGTATTCGACTGTGTCATGGGCCTCTAGGCACGAATGGAAATGTATGGGCAGGTCCCGGATACTTGTTGACCCACGAGGAACCCTAGCTACTACTTCTAACAGCTGGGTATCTATATACAAATATCCCCTTTGTTCTGTACCTCCGGGTTGGAGGTATGATGCCGTAGGTAGCTAGGATCGTGACACAGTCCCCCTAACCAATCCCGACATCCCATAAAAGATACCGGCAATGCACTAGCTAGGCGTGTACCTGGACCAAAAACTGTACTTCAAAGAACACAGCCGAGGAAAAAGTATCAGGGGCTAAAAAATATCTGGCTACATCAAAGCCATATCTGCAGTAGCACACAGACTGTTAGCACACTGCCTGACGGCTCCATCGTGAAGCACATTGTGTATATAGCCTAGGGCTACCCCTTTGTAGTATTCAGGCTCTTTGCGCAACAATAGAAGTCTTACATGATCCCTATGCTTAGCCCTGACACAGACCCCTCGCACCAGAACTCCACAAAATTGCTAACATAGTCTTCCTACCGGTGCTCTATATCGGTACAAGGCATGGTACAAAGTCAAGGAGAAACCAGCAAGCAAACCAATCCACCATCCACCCATCCACCTACCCACCCTGGGTTTCTATCATCTATCACCTTGCCTTAGTCCCCTGCCATGGCGACTACGTTTCAATCACTCCTTTCTACCTCCCTCTGCCACGAGGCGTCGCAGGGCCAAGTTAATCATTCCCTTGCGCAGAACTTCAGGCAAGTTTTCTAGGAGTCCTTCTGCTCTCATTGCTCCGTGGTTTTGTCAGGCTGTTCGGTTGTATTTCATATTCCTAAGGACGACGACATCAAGTCTTCTTCGGGCCATTGCCATATGCTTATGTGACTGGGCTCATCCTGTTGTCGATGTATGTCGTGGGCTAACGGAGAATCTGGATACCCTAAACCACACGCTACAAGTTGATCCTATTCTGTGTGCCGGGTTTAGCGAAGACACGTGCGTTTGTTTTATCGCCTTGCTTCGCTGCTGCTGATTTTATCCATAGCTATTTCCCGATTACTGATTCGCAACGGCTGCTCTGTCGCGACAAAAGCTGGATATTTGACTGCAAAGACTCGACTAAATATCGCACATGGTGGCGTGTTATTGGTTTCTTCTATGGAAAGACTGACCGCAATATTTATTCTGTTAGTCTAGGTGCTATACTTATGGCATCCTACCCCCAACAGAGCACGAAAGCGGAAGAGCTTTGTGACACAAGTATCTTACGTGCTGAATTATTAAATCTTTTAATTTTGCTCTGGTTCGATATCCGCCAGCTGCTCGACAAGGATAAAGATCCGTTATGTGCTACTGCTGCTAGTTTTTTCTCCGTGCTGCCGCTTAATGATCTGTTTATCCAACCAGATATAGTTTCTTCTATCCCCCACGCCTCCTAGAGCCCGTGCACTTGAGGCTCATGTTGAGTCGTCTAGGGGATCGTCTAGAGTGCGTATTCATACACAAACCATCCTTGATAGTGTCCCTACTGAAGCCGAACCGAGAAAAGAGGCCTTCCTGAAGCTAGTTGCCTGGTCCATGTTTACCGACGCTCATACCGAAGCTTTTGGCCGCCGACCTGCCTCACGCGCCTCCGCCTCGTCGGCTAACGCTACATGGACTACTTCAGTATCCAGCCACAGCGACCAGGAAGTTACAACGGCGAACACATCCTTTACTGAGGAGAAGGAAAAAGAAAGAGAAAATGATAGTGAGCAGTCATCAAGCGCATCGTTTACTGAGAGGGGAAAGGAGATAGAGACATGTTGTTAGTAGGGATTACCTAATATGTACTTTGCATAATAGGTGGGCAGAGGAGCTAACGTCAGTTTATCCAATCACTCTCTGGCGACCAATCCCCAATTGCCACCAGCACTGGGGGTAGATTGGTAAGATCCACAAAGCACTTCTGCCACAGCACTATCTAAGTAGTAGCCATAATATCGCCACCAAAGATAGCGAGCCTAAGGCGAAGGGCGGACTGAAAAAAAAAAAAAAAAAAAAAAAAAACATAAAACACAATATGGATGCTCCAAACGCTTGATCTCTCCTTCGCTCAATGACAATGTTGCAATGTGTAAACGGCGGTCGACCTCGTGTAGCCATGTTGCTTCTACTTCACCATGATATATGATGGCGGATATTCAAAAAATCTTCCACGGCCTGAAGAAAAAGTTTTTTAAGGGTTTCTCAGGACGTTCCAAGACGCGGTTCGGATTACTTGAGCCCCTGGAATACATTACCTTGCAAAGACTTTCTATACATCGTTCAAAATGATAAAGATGATTGGGAATCCGAGTCTAAAAGTACGGGACATGTTTATAGCTTTGCCTATGTTACTATCGCTGCCAGCTTTTCCGAGTCATCTCAGACGTCTTCCTTGTTAGTAGACCTAGCAAAGCCTTAACTATACTCACTACTTCAAACGCGTCAATCTACCTAGCAGAAGCTATCAACAATTTTTAAGCTAGCGTCGAATACAGTGTTCTAAATACACGAGGGTGGGTATTGCAAGAGGACGCACTATCTCATCGGACTATTCACTTTACTTCGACCCAAGTCTATTGGAAATGTAGCCGTAGCATCCAGTGTGAGACTTTAGCTTAGCCTATTAGGTACGTTTAACTCTTTGATAAAACCGAGGGTTAGATGATCTTTACTAATAACGGTGTTGCTTTAACAATAGTCTACTATTGGCTAGATTTTTAAGGAATCACAATTTCCTAACCATGGGCCTAAATTGCCCTGCGAATCATCGCACTGGATTTATCTAATAAGTTTACATGGACTGCAGCGCACATAAGCTTACTAAACAAACAGATCGCCTCGTAGCTATATCAGGTTTGGAGAAGTAGATCGGTGATGCTTTTTAATCGGAAGCTTCTTATGGCACTGTTTGGAGATACTTTTAAAGATCCATGTTGTGGCGCGCCCGCGTTGCAGGCAGCATGTCTCGAATTAAATATGTAGATAGCTATGTTTTACCATCTTGGTATTGAATCGCGTCCTCTGGGGGAGTTGTTTATCTAGAAATCCCTTTGAGAACGATTGGCTGGACAGACAAGCTCAGCAATTCTTACGGATATACCTTTAGAGATGAATCCCATAGCTAGAGCCCCGAGGATTATCACATGTCACAGCTGTGCAGTGATATCAGATGCCTCAAGATCGAGGGACCGAAGTTGTTCGACAGAATCACCCTTGATATGGACATCAAGGCCGATTTTGATAGTATAAGATGCAAATGTGTCCTAGTGGGGGAGGATAAATCAGATGATAATGTTAATCATTATGTCCTACTAATACGCCGAACGGAGCTTGGGGGGTACAAGTACGAAAGAATCAGCGTCGGCGTATTGCTTGCTTCTCATTTGTCGGGTCACTACATTACCAACCCGTAGAGTAGTTATATTTCCTAGGATCCCGCTATACATAAATAGGTGCTAGAACCCCCTCGGGGCTTGGAAGGCTCAGGAATCAATTGAATACTTTATTGAGCCCTATACTACACTTCTTCCTCGCCGGAGGCTAGTCCTCTAATATTCGCTCTGTGACCAAACTCTTTGACATCGTTTGTCTAATGACAGGGACGAGCGCGTCTCTTACGTGAAGACGATGGTCAATCATCACATCTCTTCAATTTTGATGTGAAAGTTGTGATAATTAAGGCTTCTGTAATACTGGGACTTGAATTGCACTCTGTATGGGATACATGGAGGTTTGGGTGGATTGACAATCGGCGTATTCCGTAAATTCAATTGTTTTGGAAGTACCACAACACTACTAACGGCAGAACGTTGTCAAGTCAGGTACGTGACCGTCTGCAACTATTTACGTGTGACTTACTTTTGGGACTGAAGCTCTTGACCTGGGGTCATGTTGAAGCAAGAGATATGGATAGTAGATAAATATGTAGGCATGGGGTCTCGTTGTCGGTAAGGAGGATATTATACTCCAATTAGCTCAGTGAAGGCTCTCGTCGAGTCCAAAATAATACCCAGCTCAAGTAGGACCGAACTCAAGCTTGACATATATGAATCGATTTTTCTTTTTGGTTGACAACTGACATAATTAACCGCCTATTCAAATGTAACTTACACTATGCGATCGTATTAAGAGGGAGGGCCTCAATAGCTTTGGGCAAGGAACAGGCACTTCGGCTTAATGATCACAGGAGATAGGTGAGGAAAGCACCGGCGCCGTTGCGGACCTCGTTCACTACAACTGCATATTTGACTCGAGGAACACAATCCTATTAATTCGAAATGATCTGCTTAGAAGACCTTTCTAAGGCATCGGAATTCCAAGCGGGATTCAACGCTTCTATTGGGACGATACTGATAGGAAGAAATATAGCTCTAAGTCCTTAAAAGCCGGCTTGTAGTTGGCCTGCCTGAGGTGGTAGGTGGGTGTGTGGCCAGATAGGCCGCGTCTAAGCAAGCTGAAATGCGACACACAGCCCTGAGACTCCGGGTGTATCTGTCACACGGTTAAGGCCTACGCTATGGAACAGCTGGACACCCATCTTCTATCGTATATATAGGATAATTATCATCGGCATAATGATATCTCTTATGCCGTGATTGGCACATCGAAGACTTTAGCTTGAAGCTATCGTGGAATATGACATAGGGCTAATGAAGTGTGAGGATGTCTAATAACTGCTAGTAATAGTAAGCTACCCGGGTTATCGTTGAGAACACGCATGTTGAACAACAGGGTAGACGTAAGGTAGTGGCGTGACTGACTGCATAAGTGATAGATAGCAGCTGGGAATTACCTCGCTATTTTGTTGAGGTGGGATCGAGTACGCATTATGGATTGGTATATGATGCACTCGCGCACGTGGAATGTATACCAATGTGTGAATGACACCGAGAAAAACGCGATCGATTCCCAGCACAACCAAAACCCACACGACCCGCGTTGTAACATTAAGGATGACCTCCTGCGGCGGGTGGGATTTTCAGCCGGATGTCGCTGGCGATCGACACTTAACTATTATTTGTGCCGCTGAGCGATCACACCAAAGGCTCATCCATTCGCTCGACACGAAGGAGTCCCATTCCGACGGGCAGAAGCGGATCATTGGTAGGATTTGTGTATACTTTTTCATGTCTTTAGTGGGACCTGAAAGTCATAGATCCGAAGAAGGTCAACATAAATCCTAGCGCTTCAGATAGGTTAAGTCCTAGACATGCTGGATAGATAGATAGAAATGATCAAGTTAAAGAAAGGCCGACTAGGCATGCGTCCGTTGCTATTTATCGCTGTTCAAGTCGATTGGCGTCTTAGTAGGTGATCTGCAGACGTGCGGCATAACATACTATAGATAGGTACATAGGTGCATTACGTCGGCGAATGTACGTAAATGTCGAAAGGCCTGTTCCTGGGACGAATAGCCACATACAGATACCGACGTACACAGACGCGGCGATCGCCGGTGAGAAAACGTCCGGAAGCGACGGTGCCGCGAGCACAATGCCATTTTGACGGTTTTGGAAAATGTAGAAACACGGCCGTCTGCTCCTGCGCCCCCAATGCCAGCACGGACGAGCTGGGCAGGCGATGTGACTTCTCATCTCCGATCTGGGGATCTAAGCAGATGGCTCAGGATGGGAAGATGGGATGTCTACCCGCGTCGGATCGGGAAAACAACGGAATACATTGAAACTGTACTCACATACTTCAAGGAGGGAGTCACCTATCTGTCTTGGACTCCAGGGAGGACGGTTTACCTATCTACGGTATATACCGTTTTAGGTTAAATGCTGAATAGTCTAACCTACCTGGAGGTTACCTACATATACTTGCTCGGCAGAGTGGTGATTGTTATGATTCGTAGGAAATAACGAATGTGGTGTCGTCCTGGGCTTAAGTGTGTTATTTATTTCCTGGGCTGAGTTCCGTGGGCGCTGTCGTGTTTTCATCGGTGTCAAATCATTCATTCATATTTGCCACGTTGTTTCAATAGCGGGCAGTGGTAATACGGGTGAATCATGTTTCGACAATGCTACCGCCTCCTCTCTTCTCTCGTACTCGCATCACCGCAAACAGTCAAGGCTGACATGGCACTTTATTGGGCAAGACAGAACGTCGATAGGCGATGTTATGGTGTTGGCTAAGTCGATATATCGAATTGGTTGCCCCTAAGTACCTAGCGAAACTGAAACGCCGGGGGGCGTGCTGTGATGAATATCTAGGGTACGTTTGATCAGAAGCTTGACGTAGGCCTAGCTGGTATTATGCAACTTGGTAGGTATCATCTATCTATCCAGGTAAGGAATCCAGCGCATGTCGTTGCAGACCAGATAGGAGAATGAACACATATACGGGATGCGGTATGAGGGGTAGACTAATGGGCTGGTTCCAGCAGACGCCCGTTCCTTCTTGCGTGATTGCTGCTACGGACCGCATATGATTGGACGGACCGTGGCTAGAATGGTCAGATATGATTTAGTGTTTTAGTGCTGTGGGATAACTAACTATAGGTAGGTACTCTGCGTACTTGTGTACTGCTTGTGTAGATGTAGGGATTGTAAGTGGTGGGTGTGTGGGTGTACTTGGGAACTTTAGTATGCGCACGTTGTATGTACATACCTACATGTACGTACGTACGCACAGTCGAGTTCGCCGAGATCCCTTATTAGCGCCTGGCATTTATACTTGTATCTCCGGCTAAACATACAGTAGATAGACTACATTTTTATCTACTACTACGGCACCAGTTCTATTATTGACGCTCAGCTATGCAGTTTTGCATACCTCCCTAGAGCAAGACATGCAAAAACAATGGCTCGGACAAAAGTAATACCTACCTAGGTAGAACAAGTCCAGACCTCCCTATCGTCGGAAAGGGGGCGTGTACCTATCCGTGCTCCACTACCGACATGGAGTACCTAGTAGTTGCGGCAAGTTCCTATTGTCGGCCTGCCATATGCTAGACAGGATAGAATACTTAATAAGAACTGTCGGATTACTAGCTTGTATGCTGCCTTTAACTGAACTGCCTAGGTACCGTTGCATATATAGAGAACATCCTTTTTTCTGTCTTTTGTGTATACAAGATATACAGTCTAATTGACTACATAGGTGGGTTGGTAACAGAGATCCTTACACCTTTAAAAACCTGTTCTTTGTACTAGGAATTCTTAGCCAAAGTAAAAGCCACCGAACCTACGTAAGGACAGGATGGAGAATTTCGGAGATAGTGTACGCTAGGAGCTACGACTCAGCTTCCTTTTGTTTCCCTTGTCCACAGATGGATCGACCATACCAAGTACTTGTACAGTCTAGGGCCCCTAGGCATACCTAGTAGCTCCATGCTATAGTAGGTGCCTACATAGTTTAATTGGTGTTGGGAGCAGCTCCACGCTTCCGAGGCGTAAATGGTAGGGTGAGCTAGGTGGTGTCATGGGAATGCCTGAAGCCGCAGACCGACAGCGACAGACACGCGAAAATGTTTAGGCTAGTTTGATCTACGCCTATTTGCATACTTTGGGTTTTGGGGCTTCGTACACATACCGTACATAACACAGCATACCCATACACATTCGCAAGTTTGGAAAGATGATGAGCTGCCGATATCCATCCCCCTGTTTGTGTCAAATACTGCCGTACCTATGTACATGTCATTGTGTGAGATACTTGTCTTGCTAGCGTATATACACGCTATGCATCTAGGCATTCATCTTTGTTGCTAATAGGTAGTATTGACTCTTTCATGTCTAAAGTCGTCTAACATACGTATGAGTAGACAAGCAGGGAACCCAATAAAAAGCAGGGGGTGAGAAATGAAATAAAGGACCTCGCGGGTGTTTCTTAAGTAGAACCGACGGATTGCGGTGGGAAAGGATTGCGCCTTTCTGCTCGTGACAATTCGAGTTGTCCATTTTTCTTCGTCCATCACTCCACCATTTGAGGTAGGTGGTCTACAGGTACTCTCCCTGCGTCCGATCGAATACGGTATGCAATCCCTCCACAGCCCATTTTTATGTTGCCAGCTGCCCTGATTTGCTAAGACAAGTACTTACTTGTAGGTGTAAGTTTGTGCTGTTCAGATTGTTAGCGCAATCCATATTCTCTCACTTATCCTAGTAGTTAGAAGTACATAGACTAGGTACAGTAGCGACCAGAACACACATACACACACACTACATACGCTACCTGCCACCTAGTCACCCACTGTACATACCTCGCTACCTATGACAAAAGGGAATAGGCGTGGCAGCGATGTATGCACCGCCTAGCTACTAGGTATGTATCCAGGTAGGACTAGTTATTAATCCCCACCCTATGCCTCGTCTCGGAGGTTCTATGTTGTACCAAATGCCAAGTATAGCTTTTTCTCCGGCTCGGCTCAGCCAGTTATCAGTCAGGTGACTGTGAAACGGCCCATATGCATTTATACATTATTTTATGCAGAGAGAAATAGACCTCAGTTGAACGGTTTTAACCGTCAAGGCAAGCGAACTAAGCCCACTAGTAACCTGGCCTGTCCGCAGGCCGTCCCTCTTGTTGGTTCATAACACAACGACTTTGACTAGAATTATTAAACATCAACATCACTATATCAATGGCACTCTCTTCGATAAGCTTCTCGATACGGCCTTACATACCAAATATTCGCCCATCTATCCCAGCGAGAGTGGCGAACTGGTTTTCGGCTTGCATCAAGAATAAAAGGTACCTGCATTAGTTGAGCTGGTGGGGGGAGGCTAGTTCCAATCGCCTTCTACTCCGCACCCCTCGTGGCTTTATAGTGCAAGCGTTAGGTAGGTAGTGGAATGGATGGATACGCGGGCAGGCTAGGCCACTATTTGTTCTCTTGTTCGGCCACTATACGCGATAATACATGCGTAAGATATCCTGTTAACCTCCTTGGCCGATATTGCAATTGATGCGGTAAATCCCTGCAGTGAAAAGGAACCGGGAAGCGAGTAAAAATGACGCAAATAGCTAGGCTTGGTGAACAGGACTAAAGACTTCTCAACAAAGCAAAGAAGATAAAGGGATTTGCAAATTCTTTCATAGGTTAAAACATCACCCTTTACTAACTCTCGGAAAACTGATACACTACCTGGCTAATTCCAAGAACTTGTTCAAGCGCCAGCTATTATCAGTCCAGATGTCTTCGCTAAGAAAAGATTGTCAACCTCTACAAAAGAAAGAGGAATCCGCCCATCCCCATCAAGCCCGACTACCACCCGCCTTTTGGAATAACTTATCGGAAATCCCCCTAACTAAAAACGCCTTACGAGAGCTGGAAAGAAGAAATACCGAGTATTTTTTATACAGACAATCTTTCCATCTACCCACCCCTCGTCAACCGGTTATACAAGATAGCGCTACACAATATCTCAACTATTGTAGCGCGATTGAAAAGGAACAAATTAAACGTTTTGCAAGAATAGGAGGCCCTGACCTATCCGATTTACGAGGAGTGGGTTAACCCCTTTGTACGCCTTCCCCTATTGCAAAGTCTGATATTCTTAGTACCGTCACGAGCTTAGCATTGTCCTCAAGTTAGGCATGAGCGACAGGCAATCCCACCTTGGCCGTCGAAAACGTGGCTCGGCTTCCCTTTCCGGAAGCACTCCTACGTTACTAACAACTAGTACTAAAAGTATCGGCCCCTACGATCGGGCTTTTCAACAGCATCTTATTGATCATGGGATTTATCCTAATAGATATAAGTATCCTGATGGACAAGCACCCCTGCTACCAGAAAATTTGGAAGAAATTATACAAGTGATGGCACAGCCAAGGCTGTCTCTATCTCCTTCATATTTTACTCAAGAGCATTTTGAAAATTTTGCGCAAAAGGATGCCGATGCTTTTAAAGAGCCACAAGTTATGTCTACCGTGATACCTATTATTGAAGGAGCGGTAAGGGATAGCAGGTTGACAGCCGGGCAAGTCCCATTTACAAATCTAGAGGCTCTAACGGATGGCTCTCTTGTGCCCGGTAACCCCGACCTATATTATGGCGCTCGTCCCGAACAACTTCATCTTCATCAACGAGCTTGGACACAGCTCAATAGACATATTGTGCCATCAACACAACATGATCTCCCTATCGTGCCCAACTTTTTCCTTAATACGAAAGGCCGAGACGGATCCTCAAGGGTCGCTCAGCTTCAAGCATGGTACGATGGTGCGCTAGGAGCTAGGGGCATGAAAAGTCTCCAAACATATAGCGACCTGGAACCAGACTTTAACAACAAAGCATATACTTTAACATCAACATATTATGCGGGCACTCTTACAATATATGCGAGCTACCCGTTGCCACGGGCTAGCCTAGAAATGCCTCGCGAATACGCAGTGACACAGCTTAACTCTTGGAGCTTAATCGGCAATATTGATACGTTTCGGCAAGGGGTAACTGCATATCGAAACCTGAAAGACTGGGCAAAGGAAAAAAGAGATGAAGCGATCAATAGAGCAAACGAAACAGCGGCGCGAGATAACCGCAACACATTACCGCCCTCTAGTCACCATGATCTCTATACTGCTATCATCATAGCGAATGAAGATAAAAATGGAAATGTAGATATAGATTTACCCCCAGCCAAGCGTGCCCGAGGGGCCAGTAGGCAATAATATACCAGCACAAATCAAAATACTAAGTCTATGTTCTATCATTACCACTATTTCGCTATTCTAGCTCGGCCAAATGCCCTACGGCAACGATCGCTTTTTCTGGCAAGGGGCTTATATATAACAAAGGAACGAGTACGTTCAGCGTGTTCTCGCAGCATAAGAAGGATCTGTACGCTTACATTGTATTGCTTGTTGAGGTCTGTATGAGCAGCTTCCTAGAAAGTCGCTCATACGGACCGTTCTGTAATACATCATGATACATCCGTTTTACAGCAGACGGTTTTCGTGTTTGTGCAATTACGGTTATATCCATGATGTGCATTGGAAATTATGCAAGTTTCCTTATGCCATGCTATGAAAAAGCGGGTCTTGCTCAGGACAGGACTCAGGCTCAGGCTAAAAGCGGCGTGGCTCAGGTTGGTTTCCCATTCCGATCCGAGATGGTAAAACCTATCTCAGAGGACCTGACTTGCGCGCCCTTTCGGTGGTGGGGATGGTCTCATTACAATAGATTGGCTCGCATCTACAAGTAGTCCCAGAGCGAGAAGAGGATCGATTGTTGGGATCGCAACCCGTCATTTTTCTCAGAGCTTACTTTGGCTCTAGCTCTAGCTTCCAGCTCGACCTGCGTCGTCGCCACAACGATGAGCCTCCCTCCCATTCCCGGACCTACCTAGCGTACGGAGGTACTACAGTAGCGCCGCCGTTGGCAGTTGCTCCTTATTTGGAACGGAGGGAAGGATTTGCCGTGCACCGCGGGTCGCCACTGTGCTCACTCGCTCGCATCGTTTCCTGCTGATGGGCTCGATAGGTATGTAGTGTATAGGATAGGATGTAGTAGGGTAGCCCGTCCAGCGAGTGAGTGAGATTGCAACCTACCTACTGTAGGGAGACACACGCTGGTAGCATGGTGGCTCGCAAGGTATCGTCATTTGTTCCTTCGTCCGTGTTTCGAGACCGCAACAGAACAAATGCAAACCCATGCATTTTCGTCGCTATTTGTGGCATGATATGCTGTATTAAGACTGCGCCTTGTAGGCTTCAACTTAGGTACTTACTAGTCAATTTTCGGAGGCCAGAGCCTTACATATTAGAACAGGCAAGCGGCCCGTCTCGCTTGCGAAGAAGCTGGTCACGTTGGTTCGCCCCTGACCACGACGTCTACCCAGGTAATACATCCATGGAGGCACGACTACCGCCAGTCGCAGCTTAGCATACTGCCGACGTCGACTAAGGCTAGGTAGTAACATCTTTCTAGAAAAACACATCAGTAGCCCGGGCCGAGACCGCAGTTCCCCCCCCCCCCCCCCCCCCCCCCCACCCCCCCTCCCCCCCCGCCCCCCCCCCCCC